>CAUYPO010014506.1:0-13694 GCA_963574435.1 Cheirogaleus major | reverse complement strand
AGACCAGCCTGAGCAAGAGCAAAACCCAGTCTCTTCTAAAAATAGAAAGAAATTAGCTGGACAACTAAAAATATATAGAAAAAATTAGCCAGACATGGTGGCCCATGCCTGTAGTCCCAGCTACTTGGGAGGCTGAGGCAGGAGGATCGCTTGAGCCCAGGAGTTTGAGGTTGCTGTGAGCTAGGCTGATGCCACGGCACTCTAGCCAGGGCAACAGAGTGAGACTCTGTCTCAAAAAAAAAAAAAAAAAAAAAAGATATATAAGGTATTTGAAAGAATAACTATGCTATAATACTTAGCAATAGAGTGATACATGTTAGAGATTTAGGGGATTGTTAGTAATATTGAAAATATCAATACTCTATCCATAAAGGCATATTTTTTGTTTTGTTAACTAATCGACATTTAGCTTTCTCAAATGTTCAGATTTTTAACCTATAATCTTATTTTGATGTGTTAAACTTTGTTATTAAATAATGTAGGCATTCAGCAGTGCTATGAAATGGATTGCAATAGCAAGAAAACCAGGAGTGGAAAAATCTTAGGCCCCTTTTAATCGTCTTTCTGCCCTATTGTCTACAAGTTAAAGATTGAACTAGGGTAGCTTATCACCTCATTTTGTCACAGCTTTAAAATCTAAGGAATGAACCCCAGGTGAGGAAACAGATGTAACTATTAGAGCGTGATGTTATTGTGTAGAAGGAAAAACTCTTGCTTGGGGAATGAATTTAAAATTTCATGTGTGCATCTATAGGAGAAACTGAAGAGGAAAGTATGCTAGTGCTAGAGGATTGTAAAATAAAAAACCTTTGAGTCTTACTCCAAACCCCAGGGTATACCCAGCTCTCTCTCACATTTACTTGAGTTTCTAACCCAGTTGATAATTCCATTTGGAATAATTCAGTAAACACTTATGGATTGCTTACGATATGCCAGACACTGTTCTAAATGCTAGAACTATACTAGTGAGCAGAATATACAAAGTCCCTGTTCTCATGGAACTTAAATTTTAATTGGGAGAGGATAGAGCATAACAAATACATACTATGACAAGTAGTAAAAGGTGTTTGTTTTAGATATCTCTATCACTGGCTTCATAACAAACGATTCCAAAATTTACTCTACTAAAAATTGAAAGAAATTAGCTGGACAACTAAAACTATATTGAAAAAATTAGCTGGGCGTGGTGGTGCATACCTGTAGTCCCAACTACTCGGGAGGCTAAGGCAGGAGGATCACTCGAACCCAGGAGTTTGAGGTTTTAGTGAGCTATGATTATGCCACTACACTCTAGCCTGGATCACAGAGCGAGACCCTTTAAAAAAAAAAAAGTTTCAGATTTTGGAACATTTCAGATTTTCAGATTTAGGATGTGCAAACTGTCTAACTTAAATTTTGAAAGAATCCTCTTCTGAGAATCTTAGGCTACTGTTTGTAGAATAGACTATAAGGACAAGAGTAAGAGTCAAGTCAGTTAGGGTAATGCCATGTGAGAAATTACAAGATGTGCTAGGTGTTGAGAAGTGGTTGGAATTTGGATATATTTCAAGGTAGGACTGGCAGAATTTGCTTATGAGGGTGGATATGGGGTGAGAAAGAGGGATCAAGGGTGACTCTCAGATTTTGCACTAGGCACCTGGAAAATTGGAATTTCCACTTATTGAGATTGGGAAGACTTGGGGAGGAGCAGGGTGGAGGTGAGGAAGGTACAAGACTTATAATTTTGTCTAGGTTAAGATGAATTTAAGAAGATATTGGGGGGGAAAAGGTTACTAAATGTTACTTTTTTCATTGCAGGTGTGACGTTGAGTGCTTCAGATCTGGTCACTATGGTACGAGAACGAAAATGCATATTGTGCCACATTGTGTACGGCTCAAAAAAGGTAATAATGGAAGAGAGAATCTGAGGCCTTATGACTAATTTTTAAAGAGACATAATGTTATTAATAGGTGGGTAAAAGCATTTAACAATGTCTTATTTATGCTTCTTTCCTAAACAATAGTCTTATTCCACTGGTTTCTTTCATATTACCGCCTCATAAAAGCCTACTGGCTTTATGTATTATTTAATATTAAACTTCTATCCAGAATTTGGGGGCACTCAAAAGTAGATGATATAGAGAAATTTAGTTAGCAACCAGTTACAGAGAAAATACCTTCAAATTCAGAGGTTACTTGAGGTTATACTGTCTTCTGAAGTTTTAGAGTCACGTACTTTCTAATCAGCTAAAAGATATAGCATTTATTGTGTGTGTCTGCATTCTGTTTATGCCTTTGCTTGGCAGCACATCAGAGATGGTATTATCAATATTCTAGGTGTCCACAAGGTGGGGATGTTACTCAAAGAAAAACAGACCTTTTTATGAACTGAGTTCACCTGTTCCTTCGGGAAATTGGCCATAATTTGTCTCACTTTTTGCCTTCTCTTGCCTTTATCATTTGCCTGCATAGTAGTGCTGCTAGCTTAAATGCTGAGGAATTTATTCTATGTGCTTTTTAATATGTTTTTTATTGTCATTGGCAATTAAGAGAACCAGGAAATCATGGGCGAGGTTAGCCAGAGAAGTTTGAGTGGAGGTAGTGAACTTTGAAAGATGCCTAGGAGTAAGATGGTTTAAGAGAAATGAGGAAGAGAGATTTTAAGTAGGAGAAAAACATGTATAGAGACACAGAGGTGGGTTCAAGGAGTTGGTAAGAAGGCTCATCTGATTAAAATAGTTTTGTCTTGGGAATAGCAGGACTATAATTTGTAATTTAAGTGAAGATAGTCGATAATGTTGAATGCCGGATTGAGGGGTCGATTATGATTCACCCAGTAGGCTGGTGTGGAGAATTGTTTTTTCTTATTTAGGATTTCTGTTAGTGATGGAAAAATCAGTTGAGATTTTAAAATCATGTTTAATAATATACCTGCTACCTTTTACAGAAGTAAAAGATCTGCTCATCTAGTTTTAAAAATTTAGGTGAGGGTTTATGTAAATTGTCAGTAAGTCAAAATTCCTTATGACTATTTTTGGGTCAGAGGGAGATGGGGGAAGGTGTGAGTTGGGTAGCCCAGTGCTCAGAGATGTGATAGCAGATTTTCATGGAGTAGCAGCCCTATCTTGTGATATCTTAATTTTGCCATCTTAAATCTTTTGGCATTTCTTCTACTCTGGCTTAAAACATGTTTTCATTTCTTCACACTTTTTTCCATGATCATAATGAAGGAATGCAGTTATGCACTCCTGCGTTAGGGAAAGCCAATTATAGTAGGTTTTTAAGCAAGGGAATGGCCTGCTTTCAGTGAGCAATATGGTTTAGGAAAATAACGGAATGGATTAGTTGAGAGGGATAACTCTGATACTTATTTTTAGATAGACTCTAAACAATTTATGTTGAAGCAGTGCTTTCCTCTAGTTTCCCAAACTAGTATAACCCTGGTCTCTCCAAATACACTATGGAGAAGAGGTTCTAAGGGAGTTGAGTATGAGAAAAAGCTGCATACTACATCCCTGAGTATCCTGATGCTCATTAACTTGTAAAAGACTGAGAAACCTTGGAGTTAAAAAAAATACATATTTCTTTGTATTACTTAATGTTTTCTAAATTTGTTCGACCATGAAATCTGCCCCCCAACTTTAAAAACATAGTATTGATTAATATGCAAGGAACTAAATAGAAGCCTGGTATCTGAGAAGATACGCATTTGGGGCTATTATCTTAATCCTGTGCTTGTGGATCTTTTCTGATTATTTTGGAAGCCCAGTTGTCTCACCGTTCGCATTCATTCCTTTGAGCAGGATGAGAAAGGATTTTGCATGTACATTTTAGAAAAAGATTAGTGAGGTGTTTTAGAAAATCAAAAGTCACATTTAAGCTGATTTTGAATAATATTTTTATAGTAAATAGAATTTAGAATTGGTTTTTATATCAGAGAGAATACTCCATTTCATTGAGTACTGTTTTGGTCAGGAATGGTTTCATTGCAAGGAACAGAACCCACTTAAATTTAGCTCAAGAAAGGGGGATTTGGCATATGGATAAGAATGTAAATCAAGGGAAGATTGCCCAACAGGAAGCATAGAGACTTGAGAAGGTGGTGTATATTCATGGATTGTTTCATTCTGTATTCTGTCACTAACTTGACTCAATTTTCAGCTCTGCAAGTGTTCTAGTTAGTGGCCAGTCAGTTTTAGGTAGAAAGGGGTCATGTGTAAAGCTACTGTCTCCATATGAAGCATTAGTATAGAGAGGAAGGAAATGATGGTCATTTTCGGTAAAGTTGCCATTTAAAGGAAGTGTTTTGAATCACAACACTATCATGTGATAGTAGATAAGTTAAAGTCATAACGGGTTGTTGTTCTGTACTGTTTTGATAAATACACTGTATATAATGAACAATCTCAATGCACTAGATGCTTACAGTGTGACATAATGTCTGAAACATTGACTTTGATATCAGATCTGCTTGGGTTTGAGTTGCACTTTGACTACTTGATTATCTATGACTGAGAGGGCAAGACTGAATATTTTCACACTTATCCTTTCAGTGCCTAGCTCTGTATTTGGCACATAATGAGTATTTGGTGAGTAAATGAGTTCTCTGCATCCTTGTGTCCTTATAAAGTTAATATAATAATACTTTCTCAGCAATATTTTGAGATTCAAGTGGGAAAATAGTTTGAGGCACTTAACATGGGGCACAGTAAATAGCAATAGTCAGCAGTTATAGTAGCTGTTTATTATTATATATGTAAATAGCCATTTTCTAATTATGGCATGCTGCCTGTATATACTTTGGAGTAACAAAGGGGTGGACATTTACAGCTTGTTTGAGTTGTGTGTGTGCACGTGCACACGTGCATGCACATTTTTAAGTGCCAGCTTTTCTGCATATTTTCTTCCCACTAAAGGTGGGATGAGGAGATGGGGGGAACCTAGTAAATGTCCAAACTTTTCATTAGAACCAAACAAATCAAGTGGGGAAGTGGGCAGTGAGGATAAAGGAATGATTGAGCTGCTATGTTCAAAGTATTTTTTAAAATTTTCTTATTTACCATAGAGTGGCTTTGTTATTAATATATTTGTAACTCCTATCTAAATTGACGTATTCGTCTATATTCATTAAACAAATGCTTTTTGATGACTATATGCCAGGCCCTGGCCAAGATACAGGTAAAAGTTGTAGCTTACTCTTGAGAAACTCTCATTTGAGTAGGGAAAGAGAATATGGATAAAAGTAGCCAAATAGTTGAAAAGTTAAGAGATTTGAGAGTTTTTTAAAAGATAAATTTCAGTAAATTCTTTGTAACGGGATAGAATTTAACCTGCTTAGTTTGTTCCTAAATCTTTTGCCTCCTAAAGACAATACTTTCTAACATTTTTGGAAAGCCTAAGAATACCTTTTATTTTAAAATGAAATATATTAAAAACACAGCCAAAGAATTATTTAATAAGGAACTGATTTTAGTATTGAACTGAGAAGAATAACCATAAAAAACATTTGACACAAAGTGTTTCCGCCCCAATTGTTGATTGAATAGGAACAGAGGAACTTTCTTCAAGGCATTCCCCCTTAGTTTAATCTGCTTTCTTTAATTTTGAAGGAGATGGACGAACACATGCGGAGCATGTTGCATCACAGGGAACTTGAAAACCTGAAGGGCAGGTATGGGAACGGCTCTCTTCCATAAATTTGTGGATGTGGGGGGATCTGAGTGCTAATGGTGCCTGTTAGCTTATTTTGTGTAATCCATCATAAATGAATGTTGTCTTACCATGGCATAGAACAATCTCTTAGAATTAATAACAAGTACAGTAGATTTGAACATTCAAAGCGGATAAACCCTGATATCTTTGTGCATCTCAAATGTGTAGAATGCACAGTAGCTCTAGCAAGTAGATTACAACAAAGGTGAGTTGGGATGAGCTAGCTCTCATTAGTAAGCGTTCTTATTCCTACACAGCAGCCTTGCAACTAGGACATTTCATATTTTTGCTTCAGCAGTGTTAGAAATTATTGTATGCCATAAACCTTTAGTGTTGCTGGAATTGTCTGAGAAATCCAAAGTCTGCTAAATAGCACTAAATCTCATTGGTGTAAACAAAATCAAAGTACAAACCTTAAACGTATTTAAGTATGCTATCTGTGATTTAAAGCTTGAGATGGGCTGGGCGCGGTGGCTCACACCTGTAATCCTAGCACTCTGGGAGGCCGAGGTGGGTGGATTGCTTGAGCTCAGGAGTTGGAGAACAGCCTGAGCAAGAGCGAGACCCCATCTCTACTGTAAATAGAACGAAATTAGTCAAACAACTAAAAATAGAAAACATTAGCCGGGCACAGTGGCGCGTGTCTGTAGTCCCAGCTACCTGGGAGGCTGAGGCAGAAGGATCACTTGAGCCCAGGAGTTTGAGGTTGCTGTGAGCTAGGCTGACGCCACAGCACTCTAGCCCAGGCAAGAGAGTGAGACTCTGTCTCAAAAAAAAAGCTTGATGTTTAAGGAAAGAATAAAGCACCTTTAAAAAAATGAAATGTAGCATACATGTATATTCCATGTCTTTTTGTCCATCTGTGTTAACTGTTTTGATGTTTTTGACATCTGCAAATTTGAAGTTTAGAGACTGAATAGATGGAGAAACATTGGGAACCTGAGAAATATGAATTATATCTTATTCCATGAATAATAGTTACAAGTTTTGATCAAGGCTCCAACCTAGATCATTTGAAATTATTTGTATTTTAAGTCCTACCGTTTTTGATTGTGTGGGCAAATTCATGCGTTATTAAACTTTCAGCATCTCTTTAGCCTATTAGTGAAATTTTTCCATGCCCCTAGTCTCTTTACTGTGGAAAGGTTAGGTCTTAGGAGCAATGTAAGAGAGACTTTCATTCAGATTTAATGTGGGGGGTCCTTATCATAATACCTTGAATATGTATGGTATCTCACTTGTTGCCATTGAAAACCTATGAAATCCAGTCAACTTTTCATTATCTATATGGATTATTTTATTTAAACACCCCGCTTTCAGCAGACTTCCTTCTGGCATTCACCTGATTATTGGCTACTTATCTGCCACCTGCCCCATATGTATTATATTATAAAATCAAACAAAGCAAATGACGTCAGTAGGAGAGAAGCCCATTGCATTCCAAGATTAATGCCTTATTAATTCAGTGATCATTAATCAGCCATTTAAAAGATTTTAAAAAGTTTGATTACATACAATTCAATACTGAATCATAAAAAGTAAAAGAAAATAAAAGTCTTCTCCCTCAACCCCTCCTAAATCCTACTCCCCTCTTAGAGGAGAGTCAACAGTTTGTTGTATATCTTACCCAGACCTCTTTCTATATATTTGCATATATTTATATACATACACATTTTGTTTAGTCTTATTAACATAACTGAACCACATTGCTATATACGTATTGTTCTGTAACTTGTTTCTTCCCCATTCCCAACCTAACTGTGCCTTTGATATTTTATCTACCACATTCAATTATTTGGAACACAGTTTCTTTCTTGGGAAGAAAACATAAAAAGCCACTCTGAGCTACCAATATAAATGTCAGCTTTAGCACTCAAAATCATTTTATGTAGAGGAGAGCACTTTAGTACTTATTTACGCATATATTAGATATAGTGCTAACAAATTTTATATAGTTTCCTGGCCTGTAACAAATTATAAGGGAGAAGGCAGGCAGGTAGCAAGAAAAAACAGCTTACAAAACTATTAAAACCCATAAAAATCTCCAAAATCTTTTACTGACTTATAGCATTTACTGTAAGGACAGTCATCACCAGTTTGTACCATAGATACAAATAGTCATCAGTCATTAATTCCTTTTTCCTATCATTATTAGTCTGCTATTATTTCCTCTGGATTTCATGTTTAATTACTGGCTTTCTGGTTTTAAGTCTTTCTGTTTCTCTTTATAGTTGTTATCTACAATTTTTGTTTGTGATTGATTTGGTTAAGAACTATAAAATGCACATTTTTTAAGGTTTTGAATGCCAAGTTGAATGAGAAGTAAGTGGTCCTATTTGGTTCACAGCTGTGGAACTGTGGAATATTTCCCTGTTCTTTCCTAATATACTTGTTCAGATGTGTGGGCTATGAGTAGTATCTCCACATAGAGGCTATTAAAAAGGCACAAACCTTTATTTATCAAGCAGCTGTTGTCATGTAGTTAGAGCAAGCTTAATAAAGAAAAGCTTATGGAGAGAATATCTTAAGACTTTGTCTTTCACACATGAGAGGAAATTGTGTGGTAACAGGATGAAGCTAATTTAGGCCTGCCTTTAAACGCCCTGAGGAAAATTATTACCTTTATTAGCCAAGAAGCAAAGCAGTAATTATTTTATGTATTTATGCAAAGTAGTAAGCATTTTAACAGGTAATTGATAAAGAATTGAAAAGTAGCATTGCTAAAATATTATTTAACTTGCTGTTAACTGGTAAAAACATGGTTTCCTAAACAGCATATGTGGAAGCATGAGTGCCTGTTGTGTATAAAACAGGTGATATGGTTTTATCTCCAGGCCCATGTGAATTTTCAGAAGATGTGATTTTTACTACCCTGATCTTTATTTCTATATAAATGTAGACATTCTCTTTTCAAAGTTTCTTGTAAAGTTTCTCTCTATTTTTTAAAACTAGATTTCATTTGTAAGAAAAACATTAGGGATTTCTGTTTTTTTGAGAAATCATTTTTAGTATTAACTTTTATGGTACATTTATGGCCTATACTCTTCTGGGCAGGGTCTTTGATTGTATTTCTCTATCAAATAACTGAAACTATAGTAATAGTATTTCTCACAAGGAAAGCAAAATGTTTTTAAAAATTTGTGTTTGAATTTCTGTTAAGTATCCAACATATGCTTGTGCTTTGGAGTTACAAAGTGTGTGGGTTAATGATTATGGTTGTTTGTTTATTTGTTTGTTTATTTTTTTGAGACAGAGCCTCACTCTGTAGCCCAGGCTAGAGTGCCATGGTGTCAGCCTAGCTCATAGCAACCTCAAATTCCTGGGCTCAAGCAATCCTACTGCCTCAGCCTCCCAAGTAGCTGGGACTACAGGCATGCACCACCATGCCCGGCTAAATTTTTCTAGATATTTTTAGTTGTCCAGCTAATTTCTTTCTATTTTTAGTAGAGGCGGGGTCTTGCTCTTGCTCAGGTTGGTCTCGAACTCCTGAGCTCAAGTGATCTACCCGCCTCGGCCTCCCAGAGTGCTAGGATTACAGGTGTGTGAGCCATGGCACCAGGCCTGAAACAGCTTGTTTTCTGAAACAAGTTAACATTCACTTGGAATGAGCTACCATTAATTTAATTGCTTGAGAGAAGTGTGTGTCTATCTCTGGTAAACTGGAGAAACTTCAGGATTATATTCTTTAAATATGTAAATGTAGTAAGAACAGTTGAAAACTATCAGTGAAAATAATGTATTTTAGGACCTGTGGAATTATAAGGAAATTGAATATTGATATTCTGGGTAATCAGGTATTAATATTTTTAGGGAACCTGGTCAGAGCTCATCAAAATGAATCTTAAAAATGTCAGCATTTGAGGTTACAAAGTCAATAAAAGGTGAAAACTTGTAATTTTGTCAGTTTTTCTGAAGCATTCTCCGTGATTCTTACAAAGTAAGAAACTTGTTTTTGTAAACCTGTTAGGCATTGAGTGTTTATACTTTGTCGCTCTAGACAACAGTGACCATATATCTAGCATGGTGCCTAGAATTTAGTAATTGTTCAATAAGATTTCTTTCTTTCTTTGTTTTTTTTTATTTTTTAATAAATGTTCAGTTGATCTATAACAGAAACCATTTTCTTTTCTTTTATTTATTTATTTATTTATTTTAATTTTATTTTTTATTCCAGCATATTATAGGGGTACAAATATTACGGTTATGTATATTGCCCATGCCCCCCTCCCCCAGAAACCATTTTCTAGTCAATGAAGTGCTCAGTTTTCAGAGACTCTTCTAGTTAATTGATATAAATTCTGCCTGTGTCTTGTTAGGTATATGTGTGGGAAAGATGTATCTGAGATGCACATGCACTTTCATGTTTTTGTCTGTCTGGCCCTAGACAGCATATCTTTTTGTGTTGGTTTTTTATAGATTGGCATAGGAAGTGCAAAAATATAACTAGGGTAAACCCAAGACACATGATACAGAGTTAAGCCAATTTGGATTATTGAATGGATACTGCTGTCTTGTAGCCATGGTGTTCAGCTGTTTTTCATAAATGACTGCATAGACAGCTGACCTAATCAAAGGATTTTAGGTAGCTAAAAAGCAGTTACATTATAGGTCTGCTACGACTCTGGACATTGATTCAAGACTTTGGCTTCTTAAGACTGGCCACGTATGAGATTTATCATTAAGTGTGTAAAGTGAAAGAAAATAAAAACAAGTCTGCCCAGTTTAACTAAAAACCTGGTTTTGCTTCTCTCTGAACTGTAGCATTTTCTGAAACTTGAGAAAAAACATTTGCTTAGCACAGCTGTTAACTTCCTACAAATGAAATGCTTTCCATTCCCTTTAAAATAAGTCCTTCTTAAGCAGAATGTAGATCACATGTATCATCCAGACCAAAAAAAGTTTGCCTGGACTGCTCCTATCATTTGCACCGGGGTCCGGAATCTTCACATTCCAGGCAGAGCTCCAGCTGTTCCGGTTTAGTTACCCAGTTGGGATTGGTTGCACCGCCTACTCTTTTCTCCACCCCTTAACTTTCACTGGAAGAAAGCTGTAGACTGGAGATTAAATGTAAGCGCTGTCACCAGGCTTTCTGAGTGCAGCTGGCACCATGGGTGTGCTCCAGAGCAACTTCTGTTTGCTCTGAGCCCCCTGCCCTGCCTCCCCTTTCACCATGTTTCCTCTGGCAAGATTTTAAGTACAGCAATTCAAGAAGATTTCTCCTCCTAAACGACATCAATCTGAAGTGTATTGCCTCTTGATTGCTGGAAAAGAATCTTAAATTCATTTCAAAAGTAACTTTATGAACAAACTTACTAAAAGTGATGAAAGGAGCATTAAAATTAATTAACACTACTTTTTCACTGTGCCAAAGTGTGCAGTGTCTTTCAGAGGAAACTGTACCAGATCTGGTGAGTGTGCCATGCCAGTGGGGAGAATTGAATGTCCCTCATCTCCCTCTTTCCCTAGGGACAGTAGTCATGAGTGCCGAGTGTGCGGGGTCACAGAAGTGGGTCTTTCCGCATATGCAAAGCACATTTCTGGCCAGTTGCACAAAGATAACGTTGATGCCCAGGAAAGAGAAGATGATGGAAAGGGAGAAGAAGAGGAAGAAGATTATTTTGACAAGGAACTCGTTCAGTTAATAAAACAAAGGAAAGAACAAAGTCGGTAAGTAAGGATTTTGATTTTTAAAAAAACCTATCTGTAACAGAACATAGTAGAGAATACATTTTACATTTTGTATTTTCAATCCATAGCACTTATTAGTTATAATGTTTAGCATGAGGTTGCTGTCTTGTCAATGGAATGCTTTCTTGAACTACTATACTATCTGCTTGAAGAAATCAAACTCAGGATTGTCTCTACATAACCTAGCGACAGCTACGTATCTGAAATTTTTGCCAGAGGAGAAAGAGGAGTTGGGAACTATGCCTAGAACTGTTTTTATTGGTAAAAGTTTTAGAGTATAAGCTTCATTGAATATATTATGTAATATTTCTTATTGCTAAAAATAATAGCTCCTAGGAAAAAATTTTTTTTGCCAGATATGTTAATACATGGTGTTTCTCCAAATTTGATTTATCTCTTTGTCTTTGTAACCCCAGTGACTGTTACAGTGCTTGGTTCTCTCTGTGTTTCTGTAAATATTTATTAAGTACATTTATATTTTAAATTTGACAGTGTCAGGATTATTTGAGCAATATAAGTTTTCTAGCTTGCACTGCATAATTTACCTACATTTATACATTCAGGTATCATTAGGTGTGTGTGTTTTTACCTTACTGATTTGTGGTCTAGAGAGTTTAATTATTTTTTTTTAATAATTTTTTTCCTATTTTTTAGTAGAGACAGGTTCTTGCTCTTGCTCAGGCTGGTTTCAAGCTCTTGACCTCAAGCGATCCTCCCGCCTCGGCCTCCCAGAGTGCTAGGATTACAGGAGGGAGGCATCACTCCCTGCCAATTATAAATTTTTTTAAAAGAATTTAATAAGATAGAAATTTTCAGATATGAGTGAAAGATAAAGAACCACTTATGAGGTGGGGTAATTTTTCAAGTCATAGGACATGATGAGAAACATGGCAAATTCTAAAATAAAAATTTAAAGATCCTTCTTGAATACTAGTTATACCTGGTCTGTACCTCCTTTTTAGTTAGAGGTTTGACTGTAAAAAAGTAGTTGTTTTTACTCTATATGTTAAAAGTTTTTCGAACAAGTCCCTGAAGGTGACTTTTTTAGTCTTAAAAGGTTGAGCATCCCTAATCTGAAATGCTCCAAAATCCGAAACATTTTAAGCTCCAAATGACATCAAAAGTGGAAAATTTCACATCTGATTTCATTTAATAATTGCACAAAATTATTTAAAATATTATATAAAAGTTTACCTTCAGGCTATGTGTATAAGGTATATGTGAAATAAATTAATTTCATGTTTAGATTTGCATCCCATCCCCAAAATATCTTGTGTATATGCAAATATTCCAAAATCCAAAAAAATTGAAATCTGAAACACTTCTGGTCCCAAGCATTTCAGATAAGAAACACTCAGCCTATAGCAACATGGTTCTTAAATTATTGAGTTGCTTAGTCCTTTAAATGACATTCTGATTACTTTTGGCATAGGTATAGTTTACTTTTTCCTTTTTTTAGGGAGTTTGAGCCTCTAGGAGACTTACTTCTGTTTTGTTCCTACACACTAGCGCCATTATTAGCTTATCTGTGTAAATGATTAAATATTAAGTTTAACAGAGCTTCTCAGAGTAGACATTCATTTCATAGTTATAATTCTTTGAGTCTTCTGATATGCCTCCTTGGTGACCTATGTATAAAATTGTCTACTTATTTCTTCAAGAGATTTTTTTTCCTTTTTCCTTCATAAGATTTTTAACTTTGATTGTTCTTTCTGGGCTATATGGATTTAGCTGAATGCTATTATCCCCTGGATCTAGCCAATTCATGATCTAGGAATTCTGCTTTGTGAGTGGCTTATTCCCCAGTTCTCTGATTTCTAATCACTTTAGTATAGCTGAGTCGGTGGTCTTCTTGGATGTCAAAAGCATCTAAGGCACTCTGGGAGGCCGAGGTGGGCGGATCGTTTGAGCTCAGGAGTTCGAAACCAGCCTGAGCAAGAGCGAGACCCCATCTCTACTAAAAAATAGAAAGAAATTAATTGGCCAACTAAAATATAGAAAAAATTAGCTGGGCATGTTGGCACATGCCTGTAGTCCCAGCTACTCGGGAGGCTGAGGCAGAAGGATCGCCTGAGCCCAGGAGTTTGAGGTTGCTGTGAGCAAGGCTGACGCCACGGCACTCTAGCCGGGGCAACAGTGAGACTCTGCCTCAAAAAAAAAAAAAAAAAAAAAAATTTTTGGAAAATAGATACCTGACAAAGAGCCTTTTTCTAAAATATATCTTTAAAAAATATTCGTAAGAAGACAACCCCCCTACCCCCCAAAAAAACTGGACAAAATATTTGAACAGACCCTTCACAAGAGAGGATGTGTGA
>CAUYPO010014505.1:0-45406 GCA_963574435.1 Cheirogaleus major | reverse complement strand
AATTAGAAAAAATTTATAAAAATATGCATATACATACATAGTCACCTATACAGATATATACACACCTGAGAATATCTACCGTGTTTCCCTGAAAATAAGGCCTACCCATAAAATAAGCCCTAGCAGGATTTCTAAGCATTTTCGCAATATAAGCCCTACCCCAAAATGGGTGTGGCTACGCAGCGGATCTGCACAACCCATGCATTTCCTCACGGAGCAGTAAAGACGAGCAGCCTTTCTCATCTGCCCCATCGTGACAGCTACCACCCCAGAGGTGACCAGAAAGGTGCGGGCAGCCCCACCAACAAGGTTGACTCCCCCTGTCTGGTCCCGGCCAAACTGTGCGTGCTGCAAGCTGAGGCTTTGAGGGGAAAATAACACGTCCCCTGAAAATAAGCCCTATGGTGTCTTCTTGAGGAAAAATAAATGTAAGATCCTGTCTTATTTTCGGGGAAACACGGTATATACAAAGATAGATATTTACATGCTTGAATTATATCACATATAATAGGGAAGAAGATTGACTAACAGGGTGGGTTAGGGCTTGGGCTGTAGAGCAAACTCCCCGTGTTCCAATCTTGGTTCTAGCACTTAGCTCTAATGACTGTTAGACCAGTCATTCAACCTCGCTTAGCTTCAGTTTCTTTGTCTGTAAAGTGGGAATGATCAGATCACCTCTCCAGAGACCTTGTTATGAGAAATAAATGAGATAATTCACCTGAATGTCAGCTCCCAGAGGGCAGGTTCTTTGTGTGGTTTGCCTGTACTCCCTCCAAAAGCTGTGATGGATGTGCTTTGATCATTCACTCTCTCACACTTGGACCCTGTCACCAGCGACAGCTCACGCTCTCCAGGCAGTAGCCAAGGGCAGAGGTTTCGCCCACAAGCATGGAGCACTGTGAGCTGTGGGTGTGACCCCTGCCCTTCGCCTCCTTAGCACTGCAATCTAATAAACTGTTCTGAGGAGCATCTGGCAAGGCTGAAAAATGACCCACTGAGAGTGTGCAGGGACCAACGGCAAGAGGCACTTGGGCCAGACAGATGCCATGCCGCTGGTTTCTGCTCAGAGGCCCAACTAATCCTATCAGCAGAGAGTGCCTTCAGGAGTCAGAAGAAGACAACTTTTGCTATTGGCTTCCATTGAATTCTCCCAACATTTACCAAAGGACTATACAAAGGCACTTGCTGGGAGTCCTGAAAGAATCAAAGACGAACAAAAATAAGAAAAAGCTTCATTTTGGCACCTACTAGTAATAAGCACTTAACATACATTGCTAATCCACATAACTCTGCGAGATCCACATTCTGAAAGAATTTGAATTCTAGAAAGGAAGTTAAGACATGCACCTAAAGTGTTATCTTATTATAACAACAAATACAAGCAATGGTTCAAGGAAGCTTTGTGGAAGGGGTAGTCTAGATTGATGGGTGGGACTTCAACAGAGAGAACTATGGAAGTAAGCATGCAGCAAGCAGGTAAGGAGGGCATGCCTAGTGGCCTCCAACCCGCCCAGCAAGCAGGGGATATGGAGTGAGATAGCAGAAGGTAAGAAAAGTGCTGAGGACAGAGTTAAGCAGGAAAAGTAATAAAAGATATATATTTAGAAAAAGATGATACCTGGGTGGGGAGGGGTCACCTCTTATGGGAAGCAGTGTTATGCACCCTCTCCTGTGCTCTCATAGCATGCTGAAACCTACCACACTCCATCCTCTGTGGCGTTGCATTGTATCACGTCTGTGATTACGTGGAAAGACAACAGGGCTCTGTGACAGACCTGGTTTAAAACCCAACTTCACCCTCTCTAGCCATGAGACTTCAAGCAAGCTTTGTGCCAAATCAAGCTTTGCTTTCTGCATCTATAAAAATGGACGGAGTCATCTCACATGAGATGATGTATTAAATTTGCCAGGTACTGCACCTGCCATGGAGGGAGCATTTGTCCCTAGTTTTGAGCTTCTTGACGTTAGGGGTCCTGTCATGAATCTCCTATCCATCCCAAGAGCTTGTACCTTGACTGGCACATGGTTGGCATGCAACCAATATCTGTTGGCTAAATAAATGAATTCTTTGCAGCTGCCATCTATACCTGTCAAAAGATGAGTTGTGCATCTAGTAGACAAAGACAAGGAGAACAGAACTCTGATTTTCAGTCCAACTCACCTTCCTGACACTCCTTTCATAGATGCATTCCTGGCTTCATAAGTTGTAAAGTTTTCTGTTCCCGTCTTGTCTCGATTACACACAGCCCCCAAACCAAGGCAGGCTCATTCGAAATAGTGTTATCTTACACTAGAGTTTGGAGGTCAGCACTCAAAGCACAGGAGCTAATAGAATTCCCCAGAAATGACTCTACTCAAGAACCAACTCTCAGATCATCTTGCCTGGACAACGTGGGTGAGGCCTGGCTGAGCCCTACTCATCCTTAGTTCTCAGCTAAGACATCACTTCCTCCCAAAGACTTTCTAGGGCCTCCCACACTGGATAATGCTCCTTCTGTGTGTCCCATGGTGGCCAGAGCTTACTCACATCATTGCACTTGTGACTAGTAGTGGTTACGATCTGTTACGCTGATGGCAAGAATGATGGCTCGTCCACTATCTGCTAGTGTTTCTCCCTTGCCTAACACATAGTGCTTGCCAAATGGCAGCTGCTCAATGTGGTGTTGCTGAATGCATGAATGAATTTATCCAGAAATTGGTCTTTTTATCTTTTTCCTTCTGTTTAACAGAGTGCTTTTTATTCTTTTTCCTTCTGTTTGACAATCATTTACTATGAGCAGCAAGGACATCTACCATGGCCATGGTTTCCTGCACATGGGAGGAAAGCAATGAGAGGAGTCTGGGGAGCTCATGACTGATGAGCAGCTCCTCTATTCCATACCCGTTACTCAAATTAACTCACTTATACTCCTACAAACTCCAGGAGTTTTATTCACTTTTGCACTTGACACAAGTGAGTCTGAGAGAGGTTAAATAACTTGCCTAAGGATACAGCACCTTAAAGTGGATAAGACAGAAAGCAGATTCCGAAGCTTTCAAAGAAAATTGAGAAAATTATGCAAAGAAGTCAAAGGATTCCACTAGGAAACTTAGGCACCAGACAAAAACAAACAAAACCAATAACAATAAAACATACTGGGTTCTTTGCATGCAAACGCAGGAAATGAGCTGGAAAAGAAACCCAGTTTATTCTTGGCCTTCTGTTTTTAAGAATTTCAACAGAATTTATCCCTGACTCACAACCTGAAAGATAAAGGGAATATTTTTAAATGTTTTGTTTTGTTTTTCAAACTTACTTTAAATTTATAATTTTTTGAAACTTGAAACAAAGCAGCACAAATCTCAAGATTCGTGGAGCCAGACTGAGCTGATGGAGAAAGCAGAGAATAACCGGGAGCTGCTGTGCTCTGAGACCTGGCAAAGCTGGCAGCGTGGGACAGGGAGGGAGGTCAGGGTCATGTCTGGGTGGAAGACAGGTCATCTTCGCAAGGCCCGGCTGAGGAAACCACCTCAAAGAAGGTCTAAAGTAGGGCTCTGCAAACTCCACTTCCCAGGATGGGCCCCACCCTTCACACACACACATACATACACATACATACCCCACGTGGGGCTTCATCTATCTGTCCACTTTTGTTTTTTCAAGGAGAGGGATTACAGCATACTGCTTAAGATCACTTGCCTAGGCTCAATCCCTTCTCCAACTTACTGCATCCAATAAGCTATGTGACCTTTAGCAACTTCTGTCACTTCTCCAACCACCAGTTTCCTCATCTGTAAAATGTGGGTAACGATCATACCCCCTCCACAGGGTGATGTGAGAGTTAGGTGTAATGATGAATGAAAAGCATTTAGCACAATTCTGGACATCCAGGAAATGTTCAAGAAATAGTCAGCTACTGTGTTAAAAACAATAGAAGTGAATAGATAATAATGGTATTATAACGTAATAGGTTTTATAATTTTGTTTGCAAAAAAAAAAAGGCTTTCATCGATTAAAGAAAAAAAGGTTGAAGATTGCTTTTCTAGAATGGAAAAATTGAATGCTCCCCATTCTCCTTATCTTGGAACACATGAACCACAAAGAAAGCAGGTGCTAATCTCAGTTCTGCTAGGAGGAGGATGAGCTGAAACCCAGCCCAGCTCTCCTCCGTGCCCGAGGGACCTTACGGCCTGTACACCCTGCCGCCCACTCAGGCTGTGTCCCACTTAACCTGGCAGAGCTACACACTTCCCTTGCATATTGAAGCTGGGCTACTGTTCAGAAGGTAGGAAAAAAGAAGATAAAACTGGGTGCTTATGAAGTGGATGTCATATTAATCCTCAGAAATAACTAAAATTATCTTTTGACAAAAGTCCTTTTTATCAATAACTCCCTAAAAAGTGAGCCCAGTGACTTGTTTACACAGCATCCCTGAGCATTCTCAAAAAGCTGTCACTCAACGCAATGATAATCATGTGCTATAACTTGAATTACTGATTGACCCATACTCATTTAGCTCTTAAGCAAATTAAAAGACTACTGGTCTTCCCTGAAAATCAATGTCTGTTTGGGTCCAGAATGTGTCTATGGAACTGTGGATTTCCCAAGAGGTATCAAATGGTGTGTGTATGTGTGCGTGTGCAGTCCATTTATGCCTAGATGGTCACATTCTGACAAGGGGTTTCTGAGACAGGAGCATTATCAAAGGGCGAAGAGCACTGACCCCCTTAAAAAGGTTTCCCACAGCTCCCCATGGCTGTGTCACCTAACGGAGGCTTCTAAACCCAGAATTTTATTTTACATGTCCTGCCCTCAGTCAGGGAGAGAAAGGATGAGATTAAGCAAGTCTACAGGGTGATTTCATCCACAGTAAGGATGGACCTGCCTGGGGGCAAAGTATAAACAAGCAGGAAACCGCAAGAAGCAACAGTGAGGTGAGGGCAAGGATGCTCTTGCGGTGCTTTATCTACTTGTTGATGGCTGGGTGTTCCCAAAATACCGGGCACACCTACAGTCCAATATACATATTGAGTACTCCAAAGTCAAACAGATGATTTGGAAATCGTTTCTAATAGCCTAGATAAGTGAGAGTCAATTAAACATTGATGCTAAACCATGAAGCGCCTGGCAGTCTTTCACTTTTTTAAAGTGAGTGTCTTTGAGCAAGAGCCATATGGGTGCTGCAATAATGAGGTTTATAAATAGGCTTAATATTCTAACAAGCTGGCTTTGAAGAACCAAAACTTGTACTCCGTTTCTAAGTTGACAGCAAGATACCTCCCAGTTGGGCACAAGAAGATTTTTCTGATATGGGAAGTTGAATATGCAACAACTGCACATATACAATGAGAATTCCAGCTTTGCCTTCTGTGTTCTCTGGAGTTTCTGGGTAACGATGACTCACACTTCAAGTCACATCGGATCCTGTCTCCACCTTTTCCTACCGAGACCACTGCTGCTGCCGACACACAGCTTCGGAAAGCTTGGTTCTCAGCCCTCAGCTCCCCCAAGGGAGAGGTTGGAGGACAGGCTCAGAGAAAAACAAAGCACACAGCAAGACTCAGATAGATAACTTCATGTTCTCACGAGTTTGCATCACATATGTCTGTCTCACTTGTGGGAAAGTGGACTGAGATAAAATGCCACAAATAAGCATGAAGTGAGTGAGGAGGATCTTAACAATCATCTGATCCTCTGGTTTTGTTTTTCATTGGCATGCGGGGTGCAGACTGAACAGAACTAAATATCACAAGGAACTTCTACTGAATTTGCTTACATCATTTGTATGAACTCATCTACACGTAGCTGAGAACGGAAGGCCTTTGTATTAAATTTCTTCTCATTCGTACCGGTGATTTCATTTCCATGATGTATGTGCTAAAACCTAGATTTGCAAAGCTATTGATTGCTGGCTGGTCTTTCCCATATTCTGAACAAGTAAATGTCAATGAGAAAATATATATAAACGTGTGATCTCCCAGGACCTTCCACAAGAATATTTAGAGGTGAGGAGAAAGATACTAGAGAAAATGACAGAATCTCTTTTCTTATTAGTTCAAATATTTAAGTGATCAGCTACAAAATGAAATTCCATGTGCACAGTGATTCTATTTTCCTGCTTAGCCAAAGATCCAAGGCAAGACACAAAAAAATGTAAAAACCATGAAATGACATTTTCACCTAGAATAGCCCAACCATTAGGAAAGAAACAAAAACAACCAATAAAACAAAGAAAAATTCTAGGTCTTCTGTTTGAAGGAAATTGTTCTACAGACTCTTGCTCTCTAGCCCTCTTAGAAAAGGAAGATCACATTTAGGGACAGCCATCTCCCAAAGACACAAAACTCCAGTATGTTTAGCCAAAAGTGATGAGATCAAATTCAAATGAAGGAAGCTTTTGATAGTGTGCTTTGGGGGTGGGGATGGTGAATCCAAAGACTGGGAGAACGCTGATCTGAAACAGAGCTATAAATAAAGACAATCCATTCTTCACTGGCTCCTGGGAGCAAGTGTGTTTCTATCCAGTGTTGGCCAGGCAGTGGGAAGTGGAGAAAGCTTTGAAAGGAGGGTAACCTAATCCAAACAACCCCCACAGGAAGCCCCACCTGGAACTGGACCAACTCACACAGCAAATCCAGGCTGTGTCTGGGGCTCCTGTCCTCCCACAGCAGCCCCTCTATTCATTGTTCTCCCTCCTCAGCCCCTCCTCTGCCTGTAGACAGCTGGCCAGGCACAGCATCCAAATCTCCTCTTCATGCCTATTTCTCTCTTGAGCTTAGGTTAAAAATTCCAGCATTTCGATTACAAAGAGGCCCCAAATGGGACCCCTCCCCAAAGAAAGCTGAAATCTTCCTTTGGAAAGCAAGGGTTTTCAAGCAGGCCAAACTCCATTTCCTTCCCTCTAGCTAAAAATCCATTGCTTAATGCTAGGCAATGAGCTAATTTGGTGGCACCAATGAAAAAACAAGGAAAGGTTCCTAGAGAAAGAAAATACAAAGTAAGTGTCATGCTTGTAGAAGTCCAAATAGTATGTTTTTTGCATAAATGATTTATTCCTCTATTCATGTATTTACAACCACTTGCTGTGTTATAAGTACAGCAAAACTGTGTGGGTGGGAATGGAAGAGATTTTTGTGACCTTGTTCCTGGGAGCCTGGCTCCTATTTAAATAAACATCAATGAGAAAGGCTGAAAATAAAAATATCTCTTAATATCTGTGACAGCACTGCCAAAGTGGAGATAAATCCAAAGGATTAAGACAAAATCTCACCCTTCACAGGCATATCCCTGTAATTAGGGGAGGAGTAGCTTTTTTCAAATTCAATTATCCAGAGAGCTGCTTCAGTTCTCTACTGTGTTTTCCCCCTCTGTAGATTTAGTCACAACAAAAACTGCATCTTCTGTCGAATCTGACTTCAATGACAGTCTTATTTCTCTAAGCCTTGCCTGTCCACTCCAGTAGTGTTCCTTCCCTCTTTCCACTTTATGCCCTTTCTCCCAACTCTTACCAAAATCTACTCCTGGCAGAAAGCAGCTGCCAGCCATTTATAATTTCAGGTGAATTTGGGTCAGTGCCAAGGCTCCTTGGGAGCAGAAGTCCTTCCTATTTCCTCTAAAACCCTGTCTTGTAGTAGCATCATCTGTGTAAGCCTATCCGGACACATACTCTGTAAATCTCAGCAATTTAAATATGGCAAAATCAAGCCATTGTCCAAAATACGGGAGGGGGGGCAACTATCAGATGCATTTCTTGGGACCATTTTGAGCTCTTCCATCAAGCAAAATCAGCATTGGAATTAAATTCTCCTGAGCTACAGTAGCTATCTTCACTGAAAATGCAACTATGCCAAATTACCCAGAAATGAGTGCTTTGAACAATTCTTTCATTTTTTTTAACAAATGATTCATTTCAGCTAGAGATTTTATAGACAGAATGGTAGTTCTAAACAACATTTATGATACTTGATTTATGATAATTAATCCTTATATTTCACCCATGAGCTACACAGGACCCTATATATGAGAGTGTTTATATTATAGTTCCTCACAATTAGTAGACAAGGTTTCCAGTAGCAATCACATTCATAAGTATACTAAATGTAATATACTTTTACAAAGGGGCTTAAATAAAGACATTGAAGGACCCCTCAGAGTCATCCTTAGACAAGAGTCAGGCAGGTGGGCCAGACACGGTGGCTCACGCCTGTAATCCTAGTACTCTGGGAGGCCGAGGTGGGCAGATCATTTGAGCTCAGGAGTTCAAGACCAGCCTGAGCAAGAGCGAGACCCCATCTCTACTAAAAATAGAAACAAATTGGCCAACTAAAAATATATAGAAAAAATTAGCCGGGCATGGTGGCGCATGCCTGTAGTCCCAGCTACTCGGGAGGCTGAGGCAAAAGGATCACTTGAGCCCAGGAGTTTGAGGTTGCTGTGAGCTAGGCTGATGCCACGGCACTCTAGCCTGCGCAACAGAGTGAGACTCTGACTCATAAAAAAAAGAGTCTGACAGGTGGACAAAAACATGGTAGAATATTTGTCTGAATTTGAACTGCTCCTAAAACATACCTGGAAGGAGCTTTCAAAGATTAATCTTTCACTACCATATTTACTAATCATGTCTCTAGAAGGTTAAAAAAAAGAAGTCCTGGTTATTTCAAACATTTTGGTTGTTTGGAATCTAGATAAACAAGAGTTTAATGCATTGGATGCCCAATAATGACTTTCAGCCAAAATTCTTAATACACTCTCACATTGATTGTCTAAATTGTCACTCTGCTGGTGGCCTTGAAGGAAAGGAAAGCTGTATCTTGGCAGAGTATTGTAGAGTCCTTGCAACAGGCCCTTGGATTTGGGCAGAAGCAAAGGGAGAGAGGACCATTTTTGGAAAGCCTTAAAGAGCAGGAAAAGGGTGTGAATGAAGGACAGAGGTGGGGCGGAGGGCAAGCGCCATGGCTGGAACTGTGGACTGCCCCCAGAGATGAGGCCCATCCTTGTCCATGGTGGGTCAGCTCTGGCACAGGCATGGGGAGGCTGAGCCCACTCACTGCAGCCTAAACAGCAGAAAGACCTCCTGCAGGGGCCAGAGCCTCCAGCCAGCCACACTTCACCCTGCCGCTCTGCAGTTGACTGGGCTCCAGGCTACAGAGCTCAGCAGCCTGGTATGTGCCTTCTATCTCCCTGAAGGTCCATGATGAGGGCCTCATCTCATTTGGCTCCCTGTGTCATGGCCTCTTTCTGCCCTTGAAATTGTGAGAATTATCATGCCTAGCCCCAGGTTTCTGTCTCTGTTTCAAACTTATGTTTGTGATGGGCGTTACGCCAAGTAATCAATATAAGAGTTTCAAGTAAAGCTATGATTACAAACTGGCCATTCTAAGGAAATGCCAATATTTTGAACAAGTAAATGCCAATGAGAAAATATAAATTTTGGTCTCCTAGAACCTTCTGTCAGACTATTTAGGGGTCCCACTAAACTGTGTTTTCACTACTTGTAAATTTTATAGGAATATTAACTTAGCATCATTCAGACACACACATACACACCTAATTTTTCTTCTTGCTTTTCTGGGATGTAGATGATATCTCCAATCTAGACCTTCTGTTCAATCTCTAGACCCATTTACCCAACTGCTGGTGCTGTCCTCGTATCTCCCTTCATTTCCAATAAGTCCAAAACAGAACTCATGATCTCTACCCGCCATGCACTCTGCTCCTACCCACAACCAAACCTGCAAATGGGCTCCTCCCTCTTGACCCAGATCTAAGTAAATAGCACCGGGATATTCAAGCTTAAAACCTCCTGCAAGGGGTCGGGAACTTGCAGCCTTAAGGCCACACGTGGCCTTCTGGGTCCTTAAGTGCAGCCTTTTGACTGAATCCAAATTTTACAGAATGAATCCTTTTATTAAAAGGGGCACAGCAGACAAAGTTGAAGCTTTTCTTGCCTCCTTTGGTGCTTAAAAAAGAACAATCTTGGAATCAGAAAGTGTCAGGTTCCCCACTCCCACCTGAAGTCCTGTTGGGTCTACCTCCTAAAAAGCTCTCAAATTCCTGCCTACAGACGATGGCTTCCGCTGGCTGGTGGATGAGGCAGGATCAGGCCCTCTCAGCTGTGTGGAGCCTTGGGCCTCCTCCCTGTCTGTGCCCCAGGCCTTCTTGCATTTTCTCAGAGGCACCATGTTCCTTCCCGTCTTTGGATCTTTGTGATATAAAGTGTTGGTATTCATGTGCAAAGATCCCAGACCTCCAATACCCAAAACACTCTTCCCTGACTCTTTAACTTAACTAATACCTACAAATTCTTCATTCCTCAGCTTCAACCTCCCTTCTTCAGAGAAGCCTTCTCTGAATTCTGGACCAGGTTTGAGCCCTCTCTTCTGCTTTCACAGCACCCTGTACTGGACTTCTTGTGGCACCCATCACAGTAAACAGTTGTTTGTGGAAATACTGTTTACTATTTGCCCTACCTGTAGGCTGAACAGTCCCTGAGGGAGCCTTTGTCACGTTTCCAACTATAACCCTGGTGCCTACCACAGTGCCGGGCACACAGTGCTAGGGAAACATTTGCTGAGTGAATGAGTGATGATTGAGTTTCCTGCATATAGATGTGTGTGGATTCCTTCAAATACATAAATAAAACTCATGACCTATAATTATCAATTTTCGTACCTTCAGGATTGAATTACTCTCTTAAGCTTTTCCATAATTTCACAACCTAGGAACATCCAGGTTTTTCTTATGCTCATTAAGACTCATTTATTTTGTTTAATAACAGCTGTCACGAGGACTTTGTATAAAGAGTACACTCCAATAAAAGCCCAAAGAATACCAACACTTTACATGAATTCAGCATACTCTCTCCAGAAATAGAGTGTTCCATTTGTCATACAATTCATTTTTTATTGCTATTGGGAAACTGGGATAGTCATTCTCAAAGCTGTCATGGACTACTTTATGTGCCTAATATTTAACAATTATTTGTTTTAGTGGTTTCATACAAAGCCATGAGGTAGACTGTATAGGCACTTTCCCTTCATATGGGGAAACAGGAACCAAGGAAAGTAGTTTTCTATGAGCCAAAGAAAATTAAAGGCAGGAAACTGGAGAAGAAAAAGGCAGAAATCTCTCTCCTTAGGGTTGCTTCCCAACTGACAGAGGCATACTGTAAATGGTGGCCAAAATAATAAGCCCTTAGCTGTTAAATATTGAGCTGTAATTAGCTAATAAGTTAGCACAAGCAAATTACAATAAGCAAGCAATGATGTGCTAATACACTGCAGTAGTATTCAAGTAAAGAAAATTTCACCAGAAAGGTATCTACTTACTCTTTTTGATATTCACTTCTTTATCCCCTTTAATATACATTAAGAACATATTTCAGAGAGACTACACTTGATCTTTATTAAGAAAAGAAAGATTCAAAAACAATCCCTCAAACACAAATGTCTTCCATCTCTGAATGTTAGCATGTGGTGTCATTATTACTCAGCAATTAATTATAGCCCTATCTTTTATTGTTATTTTTTAACTTGTCGCATGTATAAGAACCACCTGGCTCTATTTTTCCTGAGGGTGGGGCTTTGCTTCTGACATTTTCACATCACCTCTGAAGGTCCTACTGCCTCGTATGTAATAGAAGTCCAATAAAAATGTGCTGAAAGATCTGATAATTCCGGAAGAATTAAATGGGAGAGTAGAAGGACAAATTAATATACTAAATATGTAATCTTGGGGAAATAAACAATAATTTTTAAAGTATTCTTCTGGAATTGCTTTTTTGATGACATTCAGGTTGATGCCCCCTTCCCTGGGTCATCTGTTTGCAAGGCTTTAACTAAGAACTAAGACTCTCACACCCACCACTGCAGGCCACAGCTCTCTCCATAGCTACAGACTGCCATCACCAACAGCCACTTGACATTCCAGAGGCATCAGTGCAGTATGTCTACACCCTAGGAAGGTTACCATTCTGCTTTCTCCAAGCCTGCGCTTCTCTCCATGGTCCCTAACAAGGGAAATGTCACCAAACTCACTAAGACATCTAAGCCAAAACAAACTTGGAAGACAACTTCTTTTTCTCGCTCTATGCTCCAAATCTAAGTTGTATCAATTCTCATTTCAAATGCACCCCCCATTCTTCCACCTTCATAGCACTATCTTCAATCCCAATTGGGCATCTTCCCCAACCAGTCTCCAGGCAACAAGTCTCATCCCCAATCTGTCCTCTGCCCTTCTTCCAGGATTACCAGCCTAAAACTCAAACCTCATCTTGTTACACTCCAGCTTAACATCTTTAAACAATTCCTTATAACAGAAAGGATAAAATACAAACTCCTTAAAATAGCATGTACCAATTTAAAGAAAAGATTTCTCTAGAAGACATGAAAGGAGAATGTCTGGAACACAACACTCTTTTGTTATATAGTAAAATATATTCAAATGCTAAGCTCCTTAAACTACAAGCATGTATAATTTTTAGTAAAACAAAAAGTAAAATTTTTAAAATGTCATGTACCCCAACCTGACCCAGGCCCTCCTTTCCAGCATTCTCTCTCTCTCCTACTTGACATGCCAAGGTCTCCCATGCCTCTGTACCTCCACACACACTATTCCCTCCATTCAGAAACTTCTAGATAGAAGTATTGAGAGATATATTCTCTCAGTACTGCACTGGGTGAAATGCACCCAGCAACTCTTTAAGGAAAGTAACTACGGCTCTTGGGGATTGATTTGTAGGAGAATCCTGTTACCTAAAACAAATGAGAGGCCAACTACTTCTGAGGTGACCTGGGAGATTTCTGTCCAATAGCTCCATGTTGCATGACAACAAATAGACCCAAACACACCCTCTCTTTTGGGAATTACCAATGAAAGGTGAGCACAGAGAAGGTTCACTTGGACTCAAGCCATATCCCTAGTCCACATAAACAGTTTTTCCAGTAGTCCATAAAAACAGCTCAGAATTCCGGACTGTTTTATTCTGGGCTGACTGGATGACTCCTTGTTTACTTCTCATCTTTGCAAAAGGTTGCTTTGCATCTTTGCAAGAGGCTGACATCAATGAAAGGAACTGTGACTCTAAGGACTCTGCCCAGAATAAATACATAGCTCACTGTAGGTCTGTAACAACTTCTTTGGCCCTCCCAGACAAAGGTAGCTTCCCTGCATCCCCCCATACTGACATTCATCGCTTCCAGGCACCATGTGAGTCTCTCCCCTTAGCTTGCAAACTGCTGAAGGTCGGGTAAGTATCTTACCTACTCTTGCATACCCAGAGCTTGGCAAAGTGACTGGCATATAATACATTCAGTAAATGTTAATTGAGTAACCCCCTGTTGCCTGGACACTAATGACACGATTAAAAAATTCAGTTGAATAGAAAGAAAACACAGAGTGAGAGGGCTTAAGTAAGAATTTAAAACCAAAGGTCCAGGCCTCTTTGCCTATGGCTTTTCTCCCCATCTTTGCTGAGTAGTCTGGAAGAATCACTTAAGTTCTCTGTATAGCAGTGGGGTATTAGTTAAGACTCTTTCAGAGAAACCAAAGTCAAAACATCCTAAGCAAAAGCAGAGCCTAACTGGCTCTTGTAGCTGAGACAGCTGACAGAACTGGAGAAACTTCTACAGGACCTGGGACCTCCAGGACTCAGAGTTTCCCACCCATCATCTCACCTCTGCTGCTCTTTGCGTGTTGGCCTCACCATCTCCTATCACAGAAAGGTCTTCTCCATGAGGTGGGAAATGGGTCCAGCGACAGCCACCATGAATGCCCAGAAGAAGAGAAAAGGATCGCTTGCCCACAGCCAATACAGAAACGTGAAGGAAGGACTCAACTGCTCCTGTTTGGGTTCTATGCTCTACTTGAGACCAATCTTTGTTGCCAAGACGATAAAATCCTATGATGGGCCAGTCCTGGAGCATAAGCCTATCCTTATGGTAGGATGCAGAGCATGGGGTGGGAGGCAGGTGAGAGGCTTGCTAGATAGACAAAACAACAGTGGTCTTAGTCTATCAACCTAATAGCCATTTAGCTGCCTTTATATTCACAATATTACTTTATATAATGCAAAAAGCATTATCATCTGCATAGAGTACTGTATAAGCATAAAATTTATTATACTGACTACCTCATAGTTGGACGTGAGAACTTAATTATAATTGTGACAATAAATGCCAAGGAATAAGTGAAACCTGTTTTCTTGCTCTCAATTTTAAAAAATATAGCACAGAAGCACCTTTTTTGTCATCATATAGAGAAATTCTTGGTCAGGACCCAAGGAACAAGTCATGACCCAATTGCTCAAACCCAAGTACCCCGTGAGGCTTCCCCACATCATCTAGGGGATAAAGAGCATCCGTAGTCATAGTCCCCAGATTGGAGGATTCTTTAACAAAAAAGTGATTGGGATGGACTCAAAAATTCCACCCACCCCTACAGAGGAAAGATGTATGACAACAGCTCGTGGAGGACAACCGAGGTTTATAGAAAAGTGAAAATGAGGTTCCTCTAGAAGAGTAAGACGACAGCATCCCAGTGACAGACTTAATTAAGAAAGCTCAGGTGTGCAGTATGTGTTCCCTCCTTGCCTAGAGGAATGTGTGTACGTGTATAAGAGGTGGCAGGGATGCAGAGGGAAGCTGAATAACGCCACACCACTGGGATCACCTCACTCAAGGGATGTGGGAGTCATCGTAATAGAGAACACCTAGGTGTGCAGGTTTTTATAATCTCAGCTGGGGTAGATAGTGTTTACAACTCATATTTCCAATATTCGATGCACTATTAGTATGCTGATGACACTACAATGCTAGGTTAAGAGTTCTTACTAATTCTTTCCTAGAGAAACATGTGAAACAGCCCTAGGTTTCAAATACGTATTCGTAACTTACTACATACCAGGTAGTCGTGAGCAGTGGGGGTAAACCAGTGACCAAAGCCAACCAAAAAATCCCATCCTTGTGGGGCTTATATTCTAGTTGGGGAAGACAGACAATAAACATAATGAATTATATAGTACTCAGATGGTGAGAAGTGCTAGAGAAAAATAAGCATGGCAGGGCACCAAGAGGGGTTGGAATATACAGAGGATCGTCCCCTGCAATATTCTGCACTGTTGATTCTTTGCAGGTGATAACCACAGAAATCCTCTTGCTGCTGGTAAAGACCACTCCTCACCAGTGCAGGAAAGGGGTGATGTAAGGAAAGGAAAGAGAGAACCTGGGTAATGACAACAGTAGGATTCAGCCTGAGTCATGGCTTTACCACCTCTTGTCCAATCACACCCCAGGTTAGGTATCCTGTAACCCAACCTGGGTAATGACGCTAATGAAACCTCCCAGCTAGCTCATGGCATATTGTGCTGATAGGTCTCATGGCCATAAGCTGACTCAAATATATATTTATCTTCATTTTTAATATGAAAAATTTCACATTTGGGTTTTTATGCTTCCTTCATCACCTACTGATTGAGCATCTATTATATGCCAAATCCTGTTCTAGGCATGGAGGTACAGCAGTGAGAAAGACATACAAAGTATCTGTCCTCACGGAACTTACATTCTAATGGAGGAGATGACAATTTCAACAAGAAATTAAATAGGGGAGATACTGACAAGAAAAGGAGACAAGATACCATTGAATAATCCAGGCATGAGATGATCACATCCTGAACTTAGATGGCTCTCTGACATGTTGAACTGAATTCCTGACCATCTGTGGTCACTTATAAAGCCCTTTCTCTAAGGGTGTCGTGGTAATAAATTGATATGAAAATCCAATTACAGCTATTTAAGCCTTTCTAAAATGTTGAAAGAGCAGCTGCCTTTCTCTTACCAACAATCTGTCGTGTGGACAAATAAACCCGCAACCTTTCATCTCCTAAGGGTTTCTATTTTGTGAACAGCAAAGTGTTATTCCAAGTTGTATAAGTGAGTATGTGCTTTGGTTTCCAGAGTCTCTAGCAAGTTATTCTAGAACTGTTGGTATGTTTAAAAAATAAAGTGGTAGTAAGAATCATAATACTGGTAAAAATAATAATATAATTATAACAAATAATAGTATATCCTTTTCAAACTAGGAAACGAAGCTAAAGCTCTTTGGGACTGCTATTGGGCAGGGTGTTTCAGTAAGATGGGTAGAGACAGGGATACAAAAACACACGTTTGGAGAAGAATCACCCCACATCTTTCATGTTCAAAGGCACCAGGGTCTGGGTAAACACAAGAGACTAGAACGTGAAAATGTGGCTACATCACACCGCAACACCTTGGGGAGAGCAGCCTAACAGATATGAAACTGAGACAGCTACAAGACAGTGTGTTGTGAGTGCTAAATGCTTTTCCGCATCAGTTCCCGCCTCAGCTTTGTTGAGTTGGCCAAACACCCGTCTCTAGCCTAAGTGACTCTGTGGAGTAGGTTTGAATTGAAAAGCAGCCCAAGAGATGCAATTCCTGGGTGTGTGGATATGAGTCCCTCTAGTCAGGATGGCAAGGAAATCAGCTTGACAACAATTTCACATTGTACACCTCAGACCCAGACTTTGTGGACACAACAAACTTTCTGTGTGCAGCACAATACAGTCCAAAGCAACATTCACTACATATAACACGAGCTTTCCGTAAACACCACTCTGAGAGCCGCTGCGTTGCAGGCATCTGAAGGAGAGCCTGCCAGCCAGAGACAAGACTTCCAAATAAGTTTACAGCCTCTACTGGCAGCAGCCAGATGAGTCAAAAATCAAATTATCTGACATGGTTTCCCATTTATATCAATGGCAATGAAGCGCACTTTGATTACTGATGGAACAGCTTTTATAAATTGCACCTATAAATAGGGACTTCTTAAAGAAACACATACTACCTTATTGTTTCCCCTTAGAAACTTTGAATATCAAGCTAACTTAGATCAATGCATTGTGGACTTATTTTGGTTTTTGTTTGTTTGTGAGTGTGTGTGTGCGCATTCAAAAACAATAACAGCAACAAAACAAACACAATGGCAAGGAGCTGGTTTTCCCATCATTCCCCCTTGGTAGGAACAGAATGTCTGGAGAATATGCTTGGAGAAAAAATATGTTTTTCAACCACACTAGATGCCTGGTGCCAAATATCTGATGAAATGAGTATCTGATAGTCACGGAAGGTGTCTTTGGGACCTGCCCAGTCCACTGAGCAGCAAGCTGTACACGTATAGTTCTCACTTCAGCTTCCTGACTTGGTGAACAGCAGGTCATCACTTACAAAACCTTTTTACAGAAAATACCACATATTTTCAGGTCACCTCTCCTCAATATTCAAAATTAGGCTGAACTCAATGAAGTGAATGAAATTCAGAGATCTCCACCCATCAATCCAACCAGAATCCTGGCCACTCTATTAAGAGCAAATGCCCTACTCTGTTATTCAAATATTGCTAGGAAACTCCAATACTGCCTCTGACCCTCATTTCCTACATAATAGTCCTTCCTTCTAGCAAGCATTTTTCCACTATAAAGAATCCTAAGAAAACATCAGAAGTTCAACTGGGCTGAGGAGAGGGAGGAGAGAATTTAACACTCAGATGCATGTTGAATTTTAACTGGTAGTTAAATTCTTGGACCACCTGCCCAGGTATTTACAAGCAGTGTGCAAAGAAAAACTCTTCCTTTAATTAAAAGTCCCTGCCTGGGTGCCCAAACTTTTCTTCCTGGGCAAAAAGGAACAGAAATACCTTCTTGAGTATTGTGCTACTACAACGGACTCATCTAAGGACATCTCCCCTTTCCCAAAGAAAGCATGACTTGGAATAGCAAGGTATTTTAAGACAGAAAGACAACCCTCTCCGCGTTGGAAGGAAGGTAGCAGTGACTGTAATTAACAGAGCGGCAGTTGTGGAACTTCTAGGGGTGTATTTAAAGGGCCACGCAGGAACAGGGTAAGCAGTGGTGACTGCGGCTGTGTAGTAAAATAAAGATGGGAGCGGGACATTGGACGAGAGAAGTAAATAGGTCTACTTACAGCCCTCGGAGCCGAAGCCAAATTTTCTCTATCTGTTCCGGTTGCAGGTATTTCAGAGAGTTGCTCTCAAATTCTTCAATCTCCTTGGTCGGGGACTCCATAGCTGCAGGTTATCACTGGCGCTGAAGCTGAGAGAGTTTGGGCTCTCCCCTCCCCGCCTCCTCGCCGGCTCGGGCAGCGATCCCCAGCCCGGCGCGTTTGCCTGTCACTTTCTCCGCGCGTTCCCCCTCTGCGCCTCCAGGCTCGGACTCAGAGCGCGCTCGGATCCCGGGTGACCACGGCCCCAGGTGCGCCCCGGAGACAGCTGCGGGAACCAGCCATGGTCCGAGGTTAGTGCCCAGGGCTAGTGATAGGGATTGCGCTCCGGCTCCTAAGAGAAAGCACCTCGGGTTTATTCGTATTCTTTTCTCCCCCTTAAACAAAGCCCCAGAAGCGATCGGCGTGGCAGCTGAAGGGTTTGGAGGAGAAAGGGAGGATTGGGTGGGGAGGAGAGGAAGCGAAGAGAAAGAGCAGCAGGAGAAGGAAGAAGAAAGTGGGAAGGGGAGAGAGGCGGACGGGCGGGGTGGTCTGGGCTGGAGGCCGCGCACCCGGCTCCGCCCCGCGCCCCCGCCCCCTCGCCCCCTGCCTGGCTGCCGCCGCGCCCCCTCTCTGTTTTCTCTCACTTACCAGCAGCTCTGCCGGCAGGCGAGAAAACTGACAAGTGAGAAAAGTCGTGTGTCAGCGCGCCGGGGCTGGCGTCTGGGCTGGCACCGCGGGCGCGGAGGGAGGGGCGCGCCGGGCACCGCCGTCTGCAGGGCACACGCTCGCCCGGCTCCAGCCTCGGCCCGCGCCGAGCCTCCCCCGCAGGGCAGCCGCGGCCACCACGGCCCCCCGCCGGGCTGCGGCACAGGCTCCCGGCTCCCGCGCCTCCTAAAGAGCGCGGCTCGGCGCGCGCAAATGCGAGGGGAGGGAAGTCCGTGTGCTCCCAGGGGGCTGGAGGGGCGCGCAGCAGCCGCCAGGTTCTGCGGAGGTTCCGCCTGCAGCTTTCCTTCGCCGCGCTCACTTACACGCCCGCCCGAGAGCCGGGTCCATTTTGAAATATTAATATTAAAGCAATTGATGTAGACTAAAGTAACCACACACCACACTCAGAAAGTCCTGGTCTTAGGAAGTTTTCCTCTCTCTCTCTCTCTCTCTCTCTCTCTCTCTCTCTCTCTCTCTCTCAGGGTCGAGGCAGGTAGGTTTCCGCAGATTAATGCCACACACTCCTCAAGGGGCCCTGTTGGGTCCTGGCTGGGCGACTGTTGATGCTGGGAAACAGTTTCAGCCCCGCAAAGCTGCAACTCACTGTCAGTGTTCTCCTAGGTCACTCACAGTGCAATAAAGTAGAATGCTCTGGAAGAACAGTACCAGGTATGGAGTTGGGAGTGGAGGAGGGAGGAGAGATTAAGAAAGGAAACAAAGATGGGGAAGCAAAGATCCATGCTCAAGTTGACTGCAGCCTTGACATACAGAACTACTTGTCAAACTCCCTTCTTCTAGGTGAAGCCACCACCCAGGGGCCACTTCAAACCTGGGACCCAAGGTCCCTGAGATTTAGAGTATGGCATGACCTATACAGTATTTTTCTGCAATGGCAGGTAACACCTCTTTCAGTCACACTCCCAGAATTTTTCTTCTTTCCATCAGATAATTGCCTGCTTCTCAAAAGTAAGATAACCTTAAAGTGAGGACTAGTTTTTCTTCACTGTTCAAGTAAAGTTCCATTCATGTGACCTTGACAAAGGAATAAAATGATAGTGTCTAAATTCAAATCCTCACCTACTTGATAGTTGTCATTTATTTTCCAGAAATTAGAAGTGAGAGTGATAAGGATGGCATGACTGGCCCCATACATTCTAGCAGAAGAAGAACCTGGTGCCTCCAGATGAGATGACAGACCTGTTTGATGAAAAATGACTTACCCACTCACCTGTTGGAGAATCTGAAGTCACCCCATTAAAGTCAGTGCTTAAAGGCTTTCTGGAGGTACTTTACTGAGTTAAGGCATTATTACCAGGCAAAGATAACATTAAGCACCCAATATATTAACATGGAATTCATTTATCTGAATAAAACCAATTACCCCTGCAGTGTCACCCAGAAGAGAAACAGTGACCTGGGGGAATGGAATGCCCAAAGAAGAAATTATTTAGTGATTGTTTTGAGGATAGAAGACAGGAGCCTGGTTCCCAAATGGAGCACTGCTATCAGTGTGTGCACCTTGGGCAGCCACTGTCAGAATATGAAAGTACAGGAATGGTAACAATAGCAAATGTGCATTAGAAGCTTTCTGTGAGCCAAACACTGTTCTACACTCATGTAATATTCAAAACAACCCTATGAGGCAGATACGATTATCATCCCCATATTATAATAAGAAAACTGAAGCACCAGGAGGTTTTCTAGATCTACTAGAACTGAACTAGAGGAGTCCAGAGTTGGAGTCACAGCTCATTACCTTATTCTATACAAATCTGTCCTCCTCACAGTGTCCCATTTTCCACATCTGTAAAGTGAAGAATTTAGGCAAAAAGATTTACGATGTTCATTTCACCTTTATGATTCTTTCAGGTCATCCCAAGAGAGGAAAAGGAATTGCTGAAAAGAGAGATGAATAGCGCTGAAGCCATGCTTTACCCATATCACGGTTTCTCTAAGGACTGGCCTTGGATAAAAAGATACAAGAAAATGATAAAGGATGATATTCACCTTCCTGCCCCACACCATGCCTGACTTTTTCTCAGTGTTAGTGGGATTTTGATTAAGTCAGAAAGAAGCAAATTTTGGAATAAAAAAGAAAGGAACAGCCTTTCACTGCAGTTAAGCAAATCAGAGAGAAAAGACAAAAAATTCTTTTTAAAAGTTTCTGAAGCAAAATTTTGTTTTATTTTAGAATTTTTTTTAAAAAAGACTAAACAATGTATGTTGGTAAAAATATAATTTTGGTTTATTTTAGAGCCATGATAGTTTTTGGAGCAGGAAGGGGCCTGAAAGATAATCTAGTTCAGAAGTTTTCAAACTTTTGAAGCAACAGAATACTTTATTTCAAATAACATCTTATAAGGAACTCTAATGCATCATTCAGCTTCAAAAACTAAAGATAGAGCTGCTCTGGATGAATGGGAAAAGGGTTAGTTAGTTCTCAGGTACAGAGTCCACCTCTGCCTCCTTCCCCCATCTCTGAGTGCCCAATGCTCCCACTTTACAGATGAGAAAACTAAGGCCAAAGTACCACAAAATGACTTACGATTCCTTTCTCCTAAGCCATATTAAAAATGTTTGTCTTCTCTCCGTCAACAAAATATTACTATATTTAGATGCACTATGTTGTTATGTCACCCAGATTTTGCTCCCTCTTCATCTGTCACAGAATCTACTTGATAGCTGCAGCAACACTACAAAGCCACAATTTCTACTGCCATTCTGCTCAGAGGTAAGCAAAAACAGATGCAAATGGCCCCAGAAAAAAACGTCTAAGAAAAAGCAAAGCCATTCACAACTTTGCTTTGGAAGTTAATTTCCATTGTGACTTTCTAATCCGGTTTTTAGAGTAAGACTCTTTAGGAAATCTCACATGGTCCAACACCACTAATATATATAGACATGCATACATACATATACACACACATATGCATATTCATACATACACACACATATATATACATACAAGCAACAATTTAAAATAGTACCCTAAATATACATATAGTAATTTAGCCTAAGTATTAGCAACCCTCTGCATTATCACAATTATGTATTATCAAAGATTAGAAAGAAAGTGAGCTCTCTGTCCCAAGCAAAGTTCAAGCACAAGTGAATAGGAATCAGGCCTTGTAAGCATGTGAATGACCCCTCGGGTCCCTTTCATCTCTAAGATTTCATGATTCAATAATAATCACAATAACCACAACCACCACCCTACCAGTTACTGAGAACTACTATGTGCCAGGCACATTACATCACAGATTAGTTCATTTCATTCTCAACAAAACACTTCAGCATAGTTTCATTATATCCATTTACAAGTAAAGACAAAAGGGGCTCCCGAAGGTCAGATAGAATCACTTCTGCAAAGACAGATAGCTAATAAGTGGGAGAGCAGGTTTCAAACCCAGACCAACAAACAAAGCTCATGTTCTTTTTCCTTTGCTGTGCCACTCCCTGCAGACACATAGAAAGATGAGTAAAAGGTATGTAATAGAGAGGGCAGGGCTGCAGGAGGACAGATGAAGGGGTCGTTAATGCTACGGGGAAATTAGGAAATAAAGGTAACATTTGAACTGGGTCTTGAAGGTAGAGTGAGTAGAAGGTGTTTGCGTGGAAGGTGGGTGGAGGCATGTGATTCCAGAAAGAGGACCTTGCATGAAAAGAGGCAGAGAAACATGAGAAGGGGTGGGGTGTCCTGCCATCCACAAACAGTTTTATGTGGTTTCACTGTAAACATGACTAGGAACAGCAGGAGAAAATGCTGGAAGGGTCAGCCAGACCCTTGCTGTCATGGGAGAAGCTCGGGCTCTGTGCTGCGGATGTCAGGGAGCCATGGGTGGTGCTGAGCAGGGGCAGGCACGGTCACATGCGGAGGTGCCTGCCGCCCTGAGTATGCCGAGTGCACTCTGCACTGAGGGCAGCCCTCCAGGAACGTGCCACGGGAGCACCGACAACTACGGGGCAAATGATAACCAGGGCTCCATGAGAGAGATCCAGGGACCAACAACAGACAAGCTCCTCAGCTCACAAAGGAAGAAGAGGACGACAAATAGACAAAATCAGAAAAAGCAAAGCACTGTCACCCATGAGCACTCACTGGTCTTCCAGCTACAAGATTATGACTGCTTGTTTTGACCTCCATGAAGCCAGCCTGTGCCCTTGATCCACTTTTCATAACTTGGCAATGGCCTCATTGACAGAATCTGTTGAGGGGGAAATTCTGGAGACACATTTAGGATGTTGGAAGTAACACCACCAGGCTCAGCAGCCCCTCCTTCTCGCCCACACCAGCTGTGAGCCAGCCCCCGGGACGTACTGTCAACAGAGCCTGTTCTCTCCCACTGGCTTCCCTGGCAAGAAAGGGACCTCTTTGGTAACACTGACGTCCTGCTTTTCCCTCTGATGTCTTCTCTGTTTGATTCTATGATTTGGGGGCAGACCATATCCCAGGAACCACCTTCCAGAAAAAAAAAAGAGGTAACGGATGCTCTGAGCAGCCAGCATCTCCACTACGTGCCCAGAGAGGTGGGGAAGAGAATAAGATGAAAGAAGAGACAGAATAGTGTCCCAGCTCAGGGGTGGCCCAATATAGCTTTCATGTGACCCATAGTTTTGGCCCCTCTCTGTGGCAGGATCCTTTAGTTGCTCTGACAAAAGAAGTTCATGCAATTCTTCCAATGGAGATGACACAGGCCAAGGAAAGGATCTGGAGTGGTATTGCCTTGCTGTGCAACCTAGGACAAGACCCTTCTCTTCTCTGGCCGTGGCTAGGTTGGGCTCAGTGCCCTCTGGATCCTTTTCCAATGTTCACATACCCACCAAGCGAGATTTGACTATACTAGACATAAGCTACATTGGCCAGTCAGAGCCAAGTACTCCATACCTCTGAACATGTGACTAAAGCAAATTTAGTCCATATGGGAGCTTTCATATGGCCATTGGGAAAGAAAGGGACCGTCTATTTCTCTTTTCTTTGTGACAACAAAGTTGACACAAAGTTGAAGTTATCTTGGCCCTGGGGTCATCTTTTCTATCATGTAGAGAGACTATATGAAAAAAAATAATATCAACACACAGAAAAGCAGAGAGAAGAACTAGAGGGACAAAGGAAAAATATGTGACAGGATCATTTGAGCTTCTTGATCCTGCTATGCCTGAAGCCTGCCCTACCAATTGACTTTTAGGTTATATGAACCAAATAATAATAAATGCCCCTCCAATTTTTACACTTAAACTAGTTGTAGTCAGATTTCCGTTATAACAACTAAAAGAATCTCAACTAATAATCCTTTAGAGGATTGTCATAAGGAGTGAAAAATAATGTATGACCAGTGCCTTGAATACTGGAGGCCCTCAGTAAATAATAGCTCTTCCCTATCTCATCCATCCACCAGGACATGAGGGAAAGAAATTGGAACACTATACTGGAGCCTTGGGGTGGGTGTAGCACCCAAGGTAAATATAAGAAGCTTGTGTTATCTTGATAGATATATTGATATTAATAATTTTGTTTCTATAATTTTTTGATAATGACCTATCAAATCATAGCCATATTATAAACATTAGCTCCTTACAACAATCCTAAAGTGAATGAAACACATTACTATTATTATTATCCCCGTTAGGGTGGGGACTCATGGCGTGGGATGAGAAAGAATTATTAACACAAAGATTAGAAATAGTTGTAAAGAAAGGAAGCTTACTTTACTTCCCAAAGGTGGGAAGAGTTCAGCACAATAGAAAGAAATGGGAAGTGAGGCTAAGGGGCTGGGAGCTTTTATAGGGAAAAAAGATAAATAAACAGTCAATGTTGCAAGCTGATAACAGGAAATGGCTGTGAAGCTGGTGTGTCTGTTTTTCCTCCCCCTCCACCTTTTCTCTGTGAGGCTGCCTTATCAAGGTCCTTGAAATGTGATCTGGCAGGAACTGAGACAGATAGCTTGCACCACCCCCCCACACCCCCCCCCCCCCGCCCCTGCTGTCTGCTTAGGACTCTTCAAGGCTGTGAAAACAGACTTTGCAGGTGGTTAATCTGAGAAGCGGCTGTTGTACTGTGATCTTTCCCTTCAAAGGGGCAATTATGTGTTGTGAGTTTATTCCTCTTACTTTCTATTAGATAGTTTATTTTTCTCCATTAGATAGTTTATTAGCCAGGCCATCCTATCAATCCCCAGTTTAGAAATGAGGTGGCTAAAAAAAAAGAAATGAGGTGGCTGAGGTCCAAGAGGTCTGCAGGCTACTCTCAGGCTGGCCTGTTATCCTCCAGCTCTGCAGTCCCCAGCCCCCAGGCCACAGCCCAGTACTGGTCCCTGGCCTGGTAGGAAATGGGCCACACATCACTGCCTGAGCTCCACACCCCACCACATACATGCCCACAACACCCTATCCCCCGACCCCTGGTCCATGGAAAAATTGTCTTACATGAAACTGGTTCCTGGTGCCAAAAAGGTTGGGGACCACTGCAAGTTTATACCAGGGTAGCAATAGCAATACAGAGCAGGCCTCCTGACACCTGGCCCTCTGGCCACTCTGCCTCTCAGAACACACTGCCAACCCAGCAGAATTAATTTGGCTGTACTAATGAAATTGAAATTTTTGTTCATGTAAAACTGCTGATGCTACGGTTAGCCAAATTCTAACCCAAATATACATAAATCAGTGTGTTGTTCTTCCTATCACTGTAAAGCCAATGTGAATATGGAAAACCTCAGAGCTGGAAGGGATCTTAGAGAGCCCTTTACCCAAGCTCCTAATTCTACTGATAAGAAACCAGCAGCTCCATCAGGTTAAGTAACTGCACAGGTTGGTGGCAGAGCTGGGACTGGCAGCTATGTCCCTGGACTCCCGGCCCAGTGCTCCATGGTCTCTAAACTTTCTTCCCTGGGCTCAAGAATGCTTCCACTTCCACCTGAGGATTTGGGTCAATGGTCTGCTCAGTTAAGAATGCCCACTAAAGGCACAGGCTGTTGGCTTCCCAAAGGAAGGGGGTCTCTGGGAAATGAGTAGAACTAGAGCAGAGAGGCTCTGGGAAAGTGGAAAGGTGCACGGCAGCCTAGATAAGAACAAAGAAATGGATGTGACAGGTGTCAGTAGGTCAAGAAAGGGTCACTCATGGGGCAAAGGCGGGATACACAGACTGAAGTGGGCCTGGACAACCGCATGAAAGCTGAGACATTTTATGCTCTTGCCGATAGGGAAACATTAGAGTTTGTTGAGCAGGTGTGTAGTAGATGGAAAGTAGAAGTTTGATTTGCAAAGAAGGATAAAAAAGAGTTTTCAAAAGTCGTTTCTGAAAGGCCACCACAGGTGAAGATTTGCAGATTCTTATCTCTGCATGTGGGAGGCAAAGATCTCACAAACAAATAAGTGCTAGAACCTTTAAAATTCATTCATTCATTCAACAAGCATTTGCTGAGTGCCTACTGTGTGCCATGTACTCTGTGATACTAGCTATGCAAAAGTCAATTAAAATATTCCAGTCTTTGTACTATGAGTCTTCAATCTAATTGGGGAAATAGATACTAAACAGATTATAAAAAAAAAAAAGCTACATCACTGTAAACAGCAAAAGGTGTTGAAAAGAATAAACAGACAGCAGTACAGAGAATGGGGATAGGACTTATTTATACATAGAGTGGCATTTCAGCTATCTATTGCTGTGTAACACACCATGCCCAAAATGTAATGGTTTAAAGCAATCATTTTTTCCTCTCTCATGATTCGGTGGGTTGACCAGGTAGTTCTTTGGTTGGTCTTGTTTGAAGTCTCTGATGCAACTGTAGTCAGATGGCAACTGGGGCTAGAATAGCCAATATGGTTTCACTCATGCGCCTGGTACCTTGGTAGAGACAGCTGGAAGGCTGAGACCCCTGTCTCTCTCCACATGGTTTCTCCACATGGTCTCACCATGTGGCTAGTTTAGGCTTCTTTTCATGGCAGCCAGACTCCAAGAGCAAGTGTTCCAAGAGGGAGGAGGCAGCAGCTGCCAGGCCTCTTAAAGGCTAGACCCAGAACTGGCACATCACTTCTGCTACATTTGGTTGATTAAAGCAACCACAGAGCTAGCCCTGATTCAAAGGGAGATGAAATAAACCCCACCTCTTGATGGGGGTGGACGGATAGGAGTGACAAAGATTTTTGCAGCCATATTTAATCCACCCAGGTGGTCACAGATGGCCTCCATGAGCAGGTGACATTTGAACCAAGGCCTGAAGGAGAAGGAGACAGTCAGGTAACAGGGGAAAGTAGGAGGAAAACATTTCTGACAAGAGAGAACAACACGTGCAGAGATTCTGAGGCAGGGAGGAGTTTGAGGAGCTCAAGGACTTGGCAGGAGGTAAGTTGTGGCCAGGGTAATGTGACAAGGGGTAGAGTGGCCTGGGATGAGGCCAGGAGGCAGGTGGATGGGGCTGGAGGGGAACCTTGAGGGCAGATTTAAGGATCCACTCAACTGCAGTCTCCTGGAGGACAGAGATCACCAATGTCTTGTCCATCAGTGCCGCCTCCACTGCCCCTGCAGTGCACAGCAGACCAATTGGCAGTGACTGGCTGGGCTTCTTGGAGAAGGACTGCGAAATTTACTTCATTTATGGTCCAAGGTGAGTGATTCTTGGCATATAGCTTATACTCAAAAAGCAAAACTCAGACATGGAAACAAACGAATCTCCAACTAGACCTGGAGATGTGGGGCTATTCGGAAAAAGGCAATAAACACTGCCCAGAGTTACCTTTCAGTGCATAAAGTGTTAACTTTCAATCTGGCAGCTGCACCTTCCAATTTTCTGACAGAAAATTATTGTCCCCTGCACCCTGCAGATAAGTGAAATGTTACTTTTTGTGTGATTCAGCATACAAGGGGAATGAGGGATATTGACTACTCCTGACAGTATTTTTTAAATTGTCCTTGGGGACATGGAAATGGTCCATTCCAGTCCCTGTGATTCTTAGAAGCGAAAGGACTTTAAGACCCAGGAGAATAAAAGAATAACATTTCTACGAATGCCTTCCACCCACTTGCTTTTAACAGATTCATGCTAACAAAAAATACCTTGAAGGCCCTTGATTCAGCCCATAATCCTTCATACAAACAGACTGATGGTCCCATCAGAAGTTGACCTGTCTATATTTCTACTTCTGAGACATAAACGGGCTCCTATAAGCAGGGAGTGGGACTTGCTTTATGGGAAGGAATAGAAAAACTTATGGGCGCAATTTAAAAGTAATTAACATACAAAACAAATCTTAGTAGAAGACTCTCAAACTGCTTATGTGCTTCCAGTACCACCATGGAACCAGGTGGACATTCACACATATAGCTTTGTGGCTTCCCTACTGCCTTGGCTAGATGTAAATGAAGATGAAAATTATTCTGTTAATGGGATTTAGGAAGCACTTGAGAATTCTAACCAAAGCATTAAAGGAAAGTGTGCTGAGTCCTTGAAAATAGCTCCAATCAAGTCAACTAAGACTCTGTTAGGAATCATTCTGCTTTCACTATGGGCAAAGAAAGCAGAGCCTTCTGAATCAACGAGTCTCTAAATAAGAAAGATTTCATTTAATACTTCCCCTCCCCCACCCAGGCACAAAGAGCATTTGTGAAACTCAGTTCCAGCCTCACTCATGCATATAGCATGGCAGAAGTGCCCTCTGCATCCTGTGTCCAAATCAGATTCTCATTTGCCATGGAGATTCCTACTGATACTTAGTTATTCCCCATACTCCTATTCTATATATAATTCGACCCATCAGAAATCAACCACTATGCCAGATCAATTCCAAGCAATTCCTAAGGATGCTGCTATTGCCCAGGATTTCTGATCACTTTCCTATTCATTTATTGCCGTATTCATCTATCTCAAACAACCTCCGGAATTAGCTGGTAAAATAGGAAATTTTAACACATGACCTTTTCAAAAATCTTCTGCCTTCCACAGCAAAATCAAACTTGGTTAAGGATTTATGACAGAGAACTGGTCATTTCCTACTGGTGACCTTGGGAGCTTTATTTGATAACTGTGGCTTTTAGGAACAACATTCTCATCAAAATAAAAATGTGTTTATGTCAGAATATTGGCAGGAAAACTAATATCATTCAATTTGATTATAAATTTGAATAGCATTTCAGTGGTAATCTACCCTCCCCCATTACTATCTAGCCCTGGAAACCACTACTAATAAATGTATCCTCATAAATCATTTAAAAAAAAAAGAAAAAAAGGAAGGAAAGAAAACCACTTCTGAAAAAGCTGCAGAACATTTCAAGGAAAACAGACTTCTGAAAATATAAAGGTTAGACATTTCTCTCTCTCTCATTTTTTAAACACCAATTAAGCAGGTGTTTAAGGGCTTATCAGAGTTTGCTCTTCAAAAGTACACGTAAATGCATGATGCTGGGCATCTTGGCAGCAGCCTCACCCCGCACCATTTCATGCCGCCTGAAACACAGATCTGCTGGCTGAGCCCACCTTGGTTGGCATTTGCAAACATTTAGGACTGGGCTTTTCTAATCTGCCTGGTCTGCCAAGGCGGCCAGAGCCCTGCAGCAGCGAGGAGGCCCCATTTGTCCCAGCTGCTGCTAACCGTGGCGCCAAATCAATATCCCGGCAGACGGTGTTTTGCTGGCAACAATTGCAATTGATAGCGCTCCTGAGGTTCTGTGACGTCGCCAGTGTTTGCAAAGCAGAGGAAAATCCCTGTTTGCAACACCAGCTCTGACCTCACTCCAGCAGAGTGCACTTGCCTGTCTTTAATCACTCGTGAAATGGTGCAGGGAGAAGCGGTGCCCAGGAGAGGCTGAAAGGAAATAACCCACGGGGATGACCAGATGTGACTCATGCTTTTCACCTTTAAAGGGAAGTTACATTTTGGAGCAGGATTGCACTCTGGCTTGCCTCCAAGGGACACAGAGAGAAGAGAATACCCTTCCTGTTCTCAGCAGACAAGGATCGTGCAATGCAGCTGAAAGAAAACGGCCAACATCAATAATGCATGGGGAGCCATGGCTGACATATTTTTCAGCTATCTAGGTAATCGAACAGTTGTCAAAATATAGTTCTCAAAGGCCATGTGTGATGGCCCACATGTGAACAGAGCCTGTCACTGTTACTCAAAGGGCAGGTTTAACCCTGGATGGTATCAAGAGGGCATATCCCAAAGTCTCTCCTTTCTCCAAACATAAATACGGCTACTGACACAAATAGTAATAGTAGTATAGTAATAATAACAATAGCTTCTATTTATTGTATGTGCATTGTATGTACTACCTTTTTTTGCAAATATGATATCCTATGAAATCCTCACACTGAAACTTTAACTCAACCAAGGTCAAATAGTAAGTGGCAGAACTGCACTTGAACTGAAGCCTGTCATTGACCTACAGAACACTGGTGGCTCTCAGAAGTAGGTATTTTTGGTGTGAGTTGAGAGGCTGGTCCCAGTATCTGATCAACAAAGGGCCTTCTGACAATGCTACTATGACTTTGCAATTACTGACCACTTCAAGCCATCTTTAAACAGCTTTACAAACAAGAATGAAGAGATAAAGTAGACAGGAAACCACTATTCCAAGGCTAAAATCACAGACAGAGGCAATGAAGACAGTGGCCATGCTCAAATAGAAAGATGCCTGCAGTTCTCCTCATAGGAATGGTTTCAGTCCTTCATTCAAGGGTCTATAAATGGACCTTCAGTCTCAGAACGCCACAGCTCAGCCATGCTGGTTCCCAAGACCTCAGGGGGAGTGTGCTGCACAGGTTCACAGGGAGGCAACACTCTCTCCCCAGGGGTTTCCAATGACAAACAGAAGATATCCAAGCATGCTAAGGAACATATATAATCCTGGAAACAGAGTTAGGAACCTCAGATAAGAAACCCTGCATATCCTACCCAGGACATCCCTCTACTACTGCAATCCATTTTCTTGCTTTTGCATCAACAGTATTTTTCCTTCTCCAAGAAGAGTTGAGAAACTACAGTAAAATTTTTCTTGTGTGCTTCATTAAGGCAGGACAAAATAGTTTCTGGGTACCATTTTCTTACCTTTTAAACTCCTCCCATTCCTTTCATCTAGTTTTCATCTCTTGCATCTTGCAAAAGGTGCAAAAAATTAAAAGAAAACATCTTCCTGGAATGATACATGGAAACAAAGACAGGGAAAAGCTGGGATTAAATACTACGGAGCTGAAAACAATGCATGGCACTAAGTGAGCCTGCAGCCTTCTTGTTAATAACATAAATAATAGTAACAGTAAAACAATAACACTCCTGCATGTATCTCCCTTTGGGACGGTCCTTTTCATAGGCTTCCCAAATCAGAGCACAGACCTATGCTGGATGCCCAGTGGGGGTTCTGCCCTCTGTGATCTGTCTCGCCCCAGATTAATGAAGCATTCCTAACACCTGTGCTTACACTTCTTACTGCTGTCATTCCTGCCATCTCAGGGGTGGCTTCATCTGTGTGGGAGCAAGCCTCTAAATTTCAGGGTTCCAGGGACTCAGAAGGCAATGACCTTGACATGCACAGGCTTTCTTCTTACCACCCAGGAAGCAGGGGGCTCAGCACCAGTACCAGACAAAAACCATCTTCGACCCTGGAATTAACTGTCATTTAAGAGATTCCATTTCAAATCTTTGTTTAGAGAAGCCCAGAATAGCAGACTAGTCATAGGGTTTTAGAAAGGTTTTAAACTTTAATGGATCAAGGATGCCCTTTGAGAATCTGATAAAAGTTATAGATTTTGTCTCTACCTATTTAAATAAAATGTGTATATTATAATTTGCATATATTTTTAGAAGGCTCTTGGACCCTCCTAGACACCCCCTTCCCCAAAAAGTCCTGCCATGGCTCAATAACATGTACGAGCCAGCACACATGTATGTGTTAATCTAGTTTGTTCTTAGCACTAAAAGAGAATAGTATGAACTAAAAGGGGAGATAACTAACAGAAGGTACATTCAAATTCTTCAAAACTGGAACTATTTAATGAGTACCAAATATATGCCAAGTTTTCTACCAGGCATATTCTATATGTTCTTGCATTTGATCCACTTTACAACTGTATAACAACAAGGACTGTGCCTGTCATATTCACCTCTCTATCCTCGATGCCTTTCACAGCACTGGTGCTTATTTAAAATTGAACTGCTGAACAAATTAATTATTACTATTCTGCAGATGAGGAAACTGAGACGCTGGGAGGTTAAGTAACTTACACAAATCAGACAGGGAATAAATGGTAGAGGTAGAATTTGAACTCAAGTCTGCCTGTGCAATTTTCCCGTGCCTTGATGAACATTTGACATGATCTTCTCTGAGACTAAAGCAAAGACATAAACATAACAGATAACTGAATTATATGCTACATTGGTGGCCACAGCTGTGGGGAAAAACCAAGCAGAGTAGAGGATTGGGAGTACGTGGAGCCAGAGGGCAGGTTGCAGTATTGACCAGGGTGGTCAAAGTTGGCCTCATCGAGGAGGTGAAATGTGAGTAAAGCCTCAAAGGGGGTGAGCAAGTGAGCAGAAAAGAATGCCAGGCAGGGGCAACAGCTAGAGCCATCCCCTAACGCGGAAGTACGCTGGTGGCTCAAAGAACAAGGTGGCTAATGTGGCTTGGGTTGGGAGAGCCAGGGGAGGGTCCTAGGAAATGAGGCCAGAGGTGATGGGGGGATGGGAAAACCCATGTGTCAGGCATTGCAAAAACTTAAGCTTTTACTTGAGTGAAATGGGGACTCACTACAAGACTTGGAGCAGAGCAGGACATGATCTGACACCCATTTTATACAGGCCCCTTTGGCTGCTGAGTTGAGAACAGACCATGGTAGGGGTAAGGGGAGGCAGTGGAAGACCAAGTAGGAGACCACATCCAGTTACCCAGGCAAGAGACGATGGGGCTCGCCAGGGGATAGCCATGGAGGTGGAGAGAATATATTCTGGACATGTGAGAGAAGACAGGAGTTAAGGATGACTCTAGGGCTTTTGGCCCATGGAACAAAACCACCATCTGTTTAGGCTCATCCCTGCATTCTAAGAAGTCAGAACCTTGCAGTCTGACTCACAAGGCCTTAAAACCAACCTGAGAGAAATAATAGGGTGTTTTAGAGTTTCCAAAGATGTTTCTTTTTGTCCATGATGGAGATGCTTACTGCATGAAGCCTGTGAGAAATGAGGAAGGAAGGAGTTCCTTTAAAAATGTATATATTTCCCTTGATTTGTGTGTTGTAAAGCAAGCTTTGGAAAGCGTTTCCTTTGCCGTGTTCCCTCTGGTTACATCAAAGGCTGCATGATCTTCTCTCCTGCATCCCTGGACTCCAGGTTACCTGGACCCAGCCCTGCTGGCCACTAAATGCTGAGGCTTTCAAACAGCTTTCCAAAGCTGGGAGCTCTGGGCAGATGCTGACTTCTAGGTGACCTGAATCTGACACCAAGGGTGAGAAGCCAGGGCTGTCCCCTCTCCCCCAACAAAAAACACAGACATTTCTGCTTAGCCTAGGCTGCCAGGCAAATGTCGAGCCTTTGGCTCTGGACACGATCAAGAGTGAATGTGGAGCTCCCTTCTGGCCCCCACTGCTTGGCCAGGAGACCGTCTGCAAGAGGTTAGTGCAGAAATCGCCAAAGGTTTTGCAGAGGATAAGGCTCCCACTTACTTGCTTTGAGGGTTTTCTTTTAAAAATGCTAAAACAGAAAAGCCAAAATGATAGAAAAACTATATTTTTGTAAGGAAAAACTTACTGCACATCTACTATATGCAAGGCACTATGTTGAGTGTGTTTAAAAGCACTGCCTTGCTGAATCTACATAGCACTCTGGGAATTCAAAATTATTTTCTCCACTTTTCTGAGAAGGAAAGTTCAGAGAGGCTAAGCGATTTGCCCAAAGTAATCCCCTAGTCAGTACAGATGTCTGACATCAAAGTACAGCTTTCGCCACAGCTGCCTCTAGGGTGACTGACCATCCCCTCTGCCGAGAACTAAGAGGGTTTGTGGGATCTTCAGTTTTAGATGCAGGAAAGTCTCCTGCAAGCCAGGAAGAGATGGTCACCCTAGCTGCCTCTTTAAACTTAAGTATGCACATAGAAAACACAGTCATTTCAAGAATACCAAGAAGATTATGTAGAATGACTACTTAAGGGGTTCACCTTTCAAAAGAGCAAGTTCCTTTTCCACCCTGTCAATAGTCTGTTTTCTGCAATCACAAGAGTGAAGTCCTTAGTGAGAACTTGCTACAGAACATTACTCCCCAATTTCCCACACACCCAACCCCACGCCAGGATCACTTCCTCCAGCTGACTGTCAAAGCAAGCTTGCCAGTTATGAGTGTTTCCAAAATCCTGTTCTCTTTTGCATCGGTTTGCTGAAAAATGTCAACTACATCTCTTCTCTGGTCATTGTCATTTCTACCCCTGACTAACTTACTCAAGGACTCTGGCCAGTCCTTACTGAGGGGATATCAATGAATTTAGCGGCTTGGGAGATTCAGCTGCTTAGAAAGGTGGGGTGACTCCTCCAGAGCCTGGGTTGCACCATTGGCTGTACCACTCATTCATTCCGCAGACATTCATGCCAGCTTTGTGCCAGGCCTACGGGTGTTGTCTTCACATGACTTTGTCAACTGGCAGAGGGCTCTGTCTTCAAGGAGTCTCACTGGCATGGTGTCCTGGGGACTGACAGAGCGACACCATAGTAGACATTGTCTTTCTCTTTATCACCCAGCGACTTGGTCAAAGAAACTAGGAGCAGAAAATAAGCCAAAACAGTTGAAGTGTTGCCATGGACCACATGGGCTTCGAGCAGCCAGCCCAGCCGTGCCATGGGTGAGAGACCCTTGACTTCGTGAGCTGGTGTGCTTGTGAACACCGCTGGCAGGGTGGGCTGAGTGGCAGACAGGCCCTCTGTACACCTCTCTCCACAAGCTGGGAGCAGGGGAGGGAAGGCACGATGCTCTGGATCACTTCTCAATGTCAGGGATAACACCCCAAAGGAATGGAAGGTTGAATGAGTCACTCTGACGCAGGACTAGATGGTAAATGGCTCGTCCTTCCCGAGCAGTAGTGTGTGAACCCCCCTGCCTATTGCTCTCTTGTTCATGCAAATGTCCCTCATGGCAATGGCATGCTGGTAAATGTTTAACAACTGGCTGTCAGGGTTGGGGGGAAAGAAGAGTCCCTTGTTTGTAGCATTTGCCAATTCCTGTGGTGTAAATACTCCCACCATAGCCAATCCTAGGCTGCCAACACGATGTCATTGAACACAGAGTTGGGAAGAGCAGCTCTCCTGAGCTGCCTCCAGCACACCCCCCACTCAAATCCCCACTCCAAGAATTCAGCCCCTTATCTTCCTCTAGTCACACTCTCTTCCAAGTCTTGAATGAAGGAAGAGGAGAATTTTGTTGTAAGAATGTGAAGGAAGCACATGACACTTTGCTTGACTGTAGTGGAGGGTATGTGGATTTTTGCTACTTAAAGTCAAGTAGTTTCTTCCTCTGCTGCTAACCAAGTTCACATGCATGATTTCAGAGCAACTTAAAAAACTGCTGTGAAAGAGACGAAGTAGTTATTATTGAACAGATAAGGAAACAGCCTCAGAGTGCCAACCAAACAACTGCATCTGAGTCCCAAGCCCTAATTTTATTTCTTCGTTTGTTTGTTTAAGTCCTTCCACTCAGTCTGCAGGGTGAGTGTGATGACAGGGCTCCCTGTTACTCAGAGGAAGGAGTCCCCAGTGCTCAGCACAGCACAAAGGCCACTTTGCCAGGACCCTCCTTCTCTTCAGCTTGATCTCTGTCCTGCACCTCTCCTCACCAGTCCTGCAACCTTGTCTCGACTCCAGCCACACGGCGTAGAATCCCCGAGAGTGACTGGCTCCTTTGCAGTTCTGGCCTCCAGTTTCACCTTCCCCTTTCTCACTATTGGGGACACTCTTCTTTTGTGCCCAGGCCCCAGCCCCAGCTAAGATCTGCATATTTTCTTGTCTGTGTTTCTTTAGAAGACAATCTGCCCCTCTAGACTGTATTAAACTCCTTGAAGGCAGGGATTGGGCTCAATGTGTCCTCTATGATCTAGAAAAGATAGGAAATTTATAATAAATGCCTGCTGAATCTTATCTTGTTATTTCATTATAAAAAAAAACAAGTCCTGTTGCTCAAAAAGAATTTTCCATGTTCAGATTGCCTGAAGACTGAAAATCTTCTTGAGAAAGAAACCAGACATCATCATATCGGTGGCATTTCTGATGAGAAGCAGACCCTTGTCAGAGGAGAAAACAGGGCAGAATCAGACAACAATCAGATTTCCCACAACGGGCAGATCCGGTGCCCCTCTACTGGCACACCTGAATTCCTGCCTTCCTCTTCAGTCCCTTCCCTCCAGACAGTGGCATTTGAGATGTGTCACCTTCAGCAGCCTTGCTTGCTAGGACTGTCACAGTGTGCAGCTGCAGAGGTTATAGGGCTTGGCCAGAATCATCCTGGCCTTGACCTGGGCCAGGGAATGCTAAGCCACCAAGTGGGACACAAGTGCTTATCATAGTTCAACAGCCCACAAGTGTGGCTTTGCTTCGTCCTTCTAATATACCCAATATGCTGCTTCTAGCATGAGTGTTCTTCATCAACTCAGTCTGCAGAATTAGAAAGCTACTTCTGGGGAAGCTTCTCTTTCTGTTTCCTGAATTTTAGAAATAGGGTGCCTCAGACACTGACTGTCCTTATGCAAATGTGAATATAGCCTCCAGACCTACATCCCAGAAAAGACCTAAATAGACTAGTCTGTATATAAACTGCAGGGTACAAGGTCCCTCACATCTGGCTCCTCTCCAGCCTCAACAGGTGCCAAGTCCAAACACCATCCCATGCTTAGGCCAGTATCTCCCATAATAATAGTATGTTGCATGGAATTATTAACTGGCAAAAATAGCCTTTGCTCCAGGAAGTTATAGAAATGCTGGGTTACAAAATATGAAGAGGATACCTTTACTAGATGGCATCTGAGAGCTTTAACTTGCTATGGTGTACTATGAGCCTCCAAAATGAGGTGAGATATGCAGTATTCCCCAGATTTCATGGACCATGGAAACCCCCACTCAGCCCCCTATGTGGTGGATCATCTTAGGGCATCGTTGCTCTGCCAGCATAGCTGTGGGGACCACGCTCTGGCCCCATGCACTCATGCAGTCAGTGAGCAGGTGAGGCATTGCACCCACGGCCAGGGAGAAGAAGCATTAGTGGTTTTGGAAAATGTTTTTTAAAGCCACATCAGAGGGGGCTACAGGGTGAAGTCAGACAACAGAATGTGAAACAGAAAATGTTAAAAGATCTCTAAAATAAGTGTTTTTAATCCTTAGTTATAGAACCATAAAGAGCATAAAATGTTGCCAAGAAATAAACTGTTCATTCGCCCTGACATCCTATTAATTCTCATCACAGCAGAAAGAGCGCAGACTTGAGAATTAGATACACCTGAGTTTAAATCTTGGCTCAGCTCCTATTCACTGGTTCTAAAACTGCCTTGCAGGGCTGTGGTGAGAACTAAATAAGGTAATGATCCCATCGCATAATAATAAGCAATTAATATATGCTTTAAAATTATTATTTTTTATGACATGGAAAATATCCCATTCTGTCTTAGGCAAATAACTAGGCTGTATTTATATAGAAACAATGATTCTATTAATACTCCAAGCTCTGGTGCATGTCCTGGTCCAGGACAAATCTGTATTAGTCAGGGTTCTCCCGAGAAACAGAACCAACAGGAGAGATAGAAAGAGATTTATTAAAAGAGATTGTCGCGTGAGATTGTGAAAGATGAGTCGTCCCAATATCTGCATTGGCAACCCTGGAGAACCAATGGTCTAGTTCCAGTTTAAACACTGGTGGCTCAAGACCCAAGAGCTGGTGTTTCAGTTCGAGTCTGAAGGCCAGAAAGATCAATGTCCCAGCTCAAGTCAGGCAGGATAAATTCCTTGCCTTACTCAGCCTTTTTTTCTATTTAGGTCTTCAGTTTATTGGAAGAGGCCCACCCACATTGGGAGGGCAATCTGCTTTACTCAGTCTGCTGATTCAAATGTTAATCTCATCTAGAAACATCCTCACAGACTCAGTCAGAATAATGTTTGGCCAAATGTCTAGGCATTTCATGGCCCAGTCAAGGTAACATAAAATTAACCATCACAACATCTAAATATAGCTACCGAATTATCGAGGTTGAGTAAATCTGGAATTCGGGGCTGTCAGAAGACCAAAGTGCCAAGCAGCAAGTTGGAATGCCAAATGACAGCCCAACCAGTGCGGAGATGCCTAAATAACTGGAGGAAACACTCAACAATCTAGCTAGAGTGAACTGTTCAACAATTCTGTCTGCTGCCCACTGACTGACCTCCACACATGAGCAGATCATGGCACCAACTTCATTGCCAACACTTGGAGAATTATAAATGAGAGGGAAAATGCTCTAAGCCACCAAAGTCCCACACTGAGAGAAATGTTTTGTTTTATTTTGTTTCTGATCATATAGCCTTACCCTGTTAGTGCCTTTCAAAAGACAGAACAATGAAGCATCCCAGCAAATCTCTGCCAGCACTGATGAAACTGAACAGCTAAAGAGTACAACTGAGACTACTGCTGGGAAATGGGCGGGGAAACAGGAGAACAGTTGCCAAGAGCACTAAAACCTCAATTAATGGGACTCTAACTAACTAAAGCTTTCATTCGGCTGGACTCTTTACACTCTACTTTTATCAATAGTAGGAACACAAGTCACAAGGTCATGTGGCATGAAAGGAACTAATGATCGCTGAGTGCCAGGGTGCCAGGCACCGTGCCAGGCCCTTCAAAGACATTGACTCACATAATTTTCACCACAACCCTGAGGAAGGTAAACATTTATTTTCCTCATTTTATAGATGAGAGGACTGAAGTTCACAAAAGTTAAGTGATTTTCCAGGGTTATACAACTTTGGTGAGCCTTTCTCTTTACGGTCAGAGAATCATATGCATTTGTCCCTTCATTAAAGATGCCAGGACACTCAAGTTCCAATCTTAACACAATCCCTGCTCATGGATTTTATTTAATTTCTAGCTTTTCCTATGTTCTTATAAGCCACATCAAGTCCTTTATGTATCAAAGTAAAAGAAGGATGGGTAGAAAGACAGATGCACAGGACATCTGGAATGACAACACACATTTATCTGATTCCAAAGCTCTTACTCTTTTTACCTTACTAAGTTGAAGAGATTAAGTTGAACTAGGTTTACTTTTTATTGGTTTGGGTTTTTTGTTTATGCATCTTTGAGGACTTTCTAGGGTGAATCTACACCTATATAACTTGGGCCTGCAAAAGACCTTAGAGTAATTTCCTCCAAGAACATTCCCATCTTATCTCTCCTACTGAATGGAACCAGAGTTCTTTTGCTAAAGGACTGAACTATCTGACCAAGTCGATGCCCTGTTGTTGAAATTAAAGATATTTACTTGTCATCATAAACAAATGTTGAACTCTGGATAAGATATACACGCTGAAGTGTTTAGAGGGAAAGAAACTAATATCTGCAACTTACTTCGAAATGTACCAAAACCAACACCGGCTGAAGTAACATGAACTGATGGATTACAGGGGAATAGATAAATGGATACATCTGTAGAAAAGCAAATGTAGCAAAATGTTAATTGTAGAACAGAGGTAGATGTCATATGATGACCTCGGCATGATTCTATCACTTTAACTGTATATTTGAAATTTTTCATTTAAAATGTTGAGGATTCATAGAGAAAGAAAGTGGAATAGTGTTTGCCAGGGCTGAGGGGAGGGGAAGAGTTTTGGTTGGGGATGATAAAAAAGTTCTGAAAATAGTGGTGATGGCTGCACAACAATGTGAATATACTTAATGCCACTGAATTATAAAGGTTAAAAAGGTACATTTTATATTTTTTATGTTATGTATATTTTGCCACAACAAAAATAAATAAAATAATCTTAAAATGTGGGGAGAGAGAAGCAATGAATTACTATGAAAATTTGCTACAGCAACAGTGATTTCCCTTGACAATACACAGAAAGGATAGAACAAGAGAAGAGAGATTTATAAATATTGTTACATAAACATGAGAAAAATGAAGTAAAATATATTAAATAAGCCAGACCAAAAAACCAGTCTGTCTTTCTAAAACAAGAAAGTTATATACAGATTATTTAGTTTCAATAGAAGAAAGCACCTGTGGGAGGAAATGTTATCTTCGGCATTATCAAGAACCCTGAACTGAAATCTGATATTGCTTCTTAAAATTTCCACTACATAACTGTGTGCTCTTCCACAAAGCATTGTGCTCATAAGTGTTTTACTCCACCGTGTTAATGTTGTAATCTGGAAGAAAAATATTGAATTAAGTGATACTTAAGATCCTTTCCAACTGTAACATTTTATAATTTGGGGCATTTTTTGCACATTTTGTACAAGTCCTTGTATGGTTAAATAAAGACTAAATTAGCTGATTTAAAAACAATCGAACAAACCTACCTCTGCTGCATCCTTCTTGTCTGCTAAATCAAGTGTGAACCTTGGGCAGGGCAGAGAAGGCCCTCCCTGCCTACAGCTCAGCCTCCCCATCTCCCATCACTCTTATCTCTCCAGGCTACAGTCATCTGCCTTCTCTAGAGTACCATCCACTGTGCCTTTAAATATGCTTTTCCACTGGTTAGAGGTCCCCGCTCTTCTCCCCTCTGCTGACACCACTCCTGACATGGGTACATATTCCCCGGGCTTACTCAGACTTTTAACCCAACTCAACTATCACTTCTTCAGTGAGGTCTGCTCTGACCTTCACCTTCCCATGTCACCACCAACATAAAAGTTGTTCTACCTTCTACTTTCCCCATTCTCTACTTCCAATTATCAGCTGTAGTCATATTGCACAGTTTTTTTGTTTTTTGGGGGGTTTTTTGGTGATATGCTTATCTCCACAGCAAGTGAATCTGTGGCAGGGAACAGCCCATTAGACTCCATCCCAAGTGCCCAGCACAGCAGGGGGTGCATAACGTTCTCTCTGTTTTTATGGGTAGAATAGAAGAACGGGAGGGAGGAAGAAATCAAGGAAGGCAACATTTGTCTATGTCCCACCCAACCTCAGGCTGTTTTACTATGACATTCCTAAAGAAGAATTTCTTATTTGGAGAAATAAGTGGTATAAATTCTGCTATGTTTGATAGGAAAATAAATCCATAGTTCTGGGTGCTCCCATTAGTCATCCAGTGCCATAAATTAACTTTTGCCTGGTGGCATATTAATCTATTTTCCCTTAAATTACACACTCATGCCATATGCTTTGAGCTGCCAATCTTTACTAAATTAAGGAAAAAGTGAAGATGATGTTTTACTTTAATTTTTCAGAAAGCCACATAATTACTTGAGACCTGGGTAAGGCAGTACATAATGCCTTGCAGAGGCAGACATTGATCGCCCTTCCCCTGTAATCTAGAATGACCCATCCATAACCCACCTACTTGACAGAATAAGAAAGGTGAGTCCCAAACACCAAATACTATCTGAGCAATGCCTGAAATGATGCTGTGTGTGTGTGCAAACACGTGTGAACACGTGTGCACACACACACACACACACACACACTTGTTTTCCTGCTCCTGACTTTCTCTTTACTGAACAATTTAGTGCCAACCTCCATTCCCCCCAGGGCCAGACTTGGTGTTCCTATGTTCTCCCTAATACTTGAACAAATGTGCTAGAGGAAAAGAAAGAACTGGACAAACATGCTCTTAAGAAACGGTTAATTTGATTCACCATCACTTTGTTCTAATTAATGGAATTCCCACATGGCACAGCAGATTGGACCCATTAAATATTTTGCTCACACTTGATGTCACTTCCCACACTGAGACCCCTGGCTACACATAGGACCATAGTGTTAGAAATTAAGAAACAAGATCCAGATCTAAATTATCTAGCCTCCTAAATCTAAATTGTTGGAGTTTTTTCCTTGTTTCTGTCTAAAACATTCTTTTGAAGATTATTGCAAAAGGAAGTCAACCTGCTTCTCAAACACGGACCAGCACAGTTGTTCTCACAATGGATTCCCCACCCAGGGCCTTAAAAGTAATAATAAAATTTGGTTTGGGTAATATCAGATATCCAAGATATATTTCTTGGCCAAGGACAATTGAAAGTTGGTTGGGTGTTTAGAATTCTGGATTCTTCTAAACAATAATCTATAATTCAAGATATTCTTAAAGATCTTAGAGCAGTTAGAAAGGGAGGATCCCTCTTCCATCACATCTGTTCTCTCAAATTACATTAATTGAGCACCTCCTGGATATATACTTAACACAGAGCAGGTTCCTTGGGGTTTCCTGGGAATAGAGGCCCCCTTCTTCACTGTCATCCAGAGTGGTCTACTGGAGGGCTTCTATGTCAAGTAAGCTTGGCATACTTGGGTTCCAATCCCTATTCTGCCATTTACCAGTCATGCTCTTGGCAAGCTGTTTAACCTCTCCAAAACTCAGCTTCCTCATCTGTAAAATGAGGGTAATAATACTCTCCTCAAAGAGTTGTTACAAGAATGAGGTTAGCAAACCTATATAAAGCACCTGGCATGATGCCTACTTCATTAAATGTCAATTCCCTTCCCTGCTTACTTTCCTATCTAGGAAGAGGCAACTGTCCAGGAAAAATAACACTCATTCCTGGGAGGTCTGGAGTGATAACTGCTTCTACAGCACGGTGCGCTGCCAAAGGGAGACAAAGGGCCAAAGGACAACTTTTGAGGTGACTGCTATTTAGACTTTGTGTCTCCTGGGGACTGCTGGCAGAGGCACTGGCCACTTGCCTGCTGCCAAGGGCAGGCCATGGAGAAGCTGGTTTACTAAGGGCATTTGTACTCTGTGCATGCATATACAGAGGCCTCTCAGCTCTCCCCTGGCCTCAGTGGGGTTGCTTCACATAGACAATATGGGATTGAGGGGCTTCCCCAGATGGTTGAGGAGCACATGACAAGCCACATAAAACCAAATCCAAGTCAATAAAGAGAGATTCCTGCCTTGGCCAGCTGATACTCAGGAGCCACTTAGAAATAAGGGAGACTAGCTTAGGCTAAAAGTGCAGACCCAAGGGATGCTGGTTAAGTATAAACAATTAAGTTCAGGGTTTTATCACCTCAACTTTCCCACCCAATACCCCATAAGAACCAAAGTGGACAAAAAGAATGTAGAGTAGATAACAGAGGGTGAGAGATTCCAAAGGATATCTGGAAGCAGAAAAGGGAAGGGAGAACGTACAATTTGGCTATCCTACCAGAGAAGAGAATGCTATGACCTAACTGCTTACATTCCTCTAAATGAGGAGTGAGTTAATTCATCCTGCAGAACCCTGAGAAGACCTAAGACTTGAAGGAGTCTGAGAGTGGAGTTGAGGGCAGGGGTCTTGGCCACTTCCCCATCCCCAGGATGCTGGCAGCCAGACAGATGCGTCTCACTCATGCCCAGGTAGGAGACAAGAAGATCCTTCTCTTGAGAAATGATAGAGCTCCAGAGAAGACACCACCAGATACTAGTTTGTGATTCTCCAAAGAGAGACCAGCTAAAAAGCTGCCCAGTTACCCTACAGTAAATCCCAACAATTGAAAAGACCCACCCATGGAGAAGGGGCTTGCTGTTGTTAGGTTGGGACAAGGAGGAAGGGGAACAGATGCTTTGTCTAGGGGCTTTCAATTGAGAAATAGATGGCACTAGGAGATGCTGTGTCTACGATAGGAGGAACAAATTGATCACAGAGGGCTTCTAAAAAAGGAACAGATAAAATGCCAAGGGGGCTTCCAAGGACTGAATAGATGTTTGGTCTACAACAGGTGGTCTCCAAGGAGTGACCAACCAGAAAGAGATAGAAAGGCCACAAAGTGGAGATATAACCAAGGCCACAAAAGAAGGTCTTTGGAAAATGTGTACAAGTAAGGTGACAGTATCCTCAAGTGACCTACCCTCATTAACATAGTAAAAATCACACCCACCAGCGCCATGACAGTTGACAAATTCCATGGCAACCCAGGGAAATTATCTTACAAGGTTAAATATGGGGAGGGTTCCCAGTTCTGGGAATTTTCCACCTCTTTCCAAAAAAACCCATGAATATTCCACCCCCTACTTAACATAAAATTAGGGAATCAGCATAAAAGGGAAAATCTTGTTAAACTCAGGGCACTTCCACTCACAGAGGTTAACCCGTTCCTTCTCCAGAATGTTCTATGGCTTTAATAAACTATGGCACTTTGCTTGCTTGCATCTGTTTGGTCTGCTCATTTCCTCCATCGGCTCGGTACCCTTCTTCGGTACTGGGAACTAAGAACCAGGGAACATGGACCTGACACCTGGTCCCCACACCTGACACAGTTAGCTCTTAATGCTCTTAAATATGAATGAGCAGACAATGATTATCCTGTATTTAAGAAAAGCCTTCAAGATGATAAGAGTCAAAAACAAAGAGGAACATGGGAGAAAAATCAGTGCAATGCAGGAAAGAGAATAAATTTTTAGAGAAAAACAATAATTAACATCAGATATAAGACAAAATATAACAGAGATAAAAGAAAACATTGCAGACAAGAAACAAGAATAGGATGCTACCCAGATAGAAGGAAAAGAGAACTATTAAAAATGAAAACTATATTAGACAAAATAAGAAAGATTCACACAAAGGGTAGAGATAAGGTTGAAAAAAATCTAATATAAAGCAAAACAAAAAGACAAAGACATGGAAAATGGTACAAAAGATCTTTAAAATGAGAGAACAATCCAGCATAGCCAACATCTGACTGAGAAGAATTCCAGATACAGCGAAATGAAAATGGAAGGGAAGAAATTATCAGAGGAATGACACAGTAACATTTCTCAGAATTAGACATGAGTTCGCAGATGACAAGGGTCCCCAGAGTGCCCAGCATAATGAGAAACAGGACACATGGCAAGGGAAGTCATCAGAAAATTTCAGAACACCAGAGCTAAAGAGAATACACTGAAAGTTTTCAGAGAGGTTGAAAAAAGTTCATTTCATATAAAAAGAACTGGAATCAGAGAGCATCACAGTTCCCAATTATAATACAAACACCTAAAAGACAATAAAGCAATTTGTTAATTGTTTTGGGAAAAATATTTCTCAACCTGGAACTCTATGCCTAGCTAAAATTTCAAACAGGTGGAAGGGTGGAATAAAGACGTTTTAAGACATACAAGGTTTCAAAATATGTACTCCTTTTCCCAGGAAGCAATAGAAATATGCTACCCTCAGGGCTCAACTTGACTTCTTTCCTGAGTTGGATTTCCTGTTTCTTGGGTCCCATGTTGAAATAATATGAATTCCAAGTATTCACGATGGAACCAAAAGGATACTGTACATACACTGGGAGGATGGAGGGAGGGGAAATGGGAACAGTGGTCTAAGAAAACTGAACTTTTATCTACCAGAACAGGAGGTCAATGGGTAATGTCTAAACTTAAGAAATAAAGAACAGCACTATATGCATGTATTATTTTGATTAAAAAATATTAATTTAAAATTGGCCGGGCGCGGTGGCTCACACCTGTAATCCTAGCTCTCTGGGAGGCCGAGGCGAGCGGATCGCTCGAGCTCAGGAGTTCGAAACCAGCCTGAGCAAGAGTGAGACCCCGTCTCTACTATAAATAGAAAGCAATTAATTGGCCAACTAAAAATATATAGAAAA
>CAUYPO010014504.1:0-25269 GCA_963574435.1 Cheirogaleus major | reverse complement strand
TACAGTGAACAAAGTTTCCCTTTTAGGTAGGGAAAATATCCTAAAATGGACTGTGGTGATGTTTGCACATATCAGCGAATATACTAAAAACAAAAAAAAAATTATGCAATTCTACACTTTAAATGGGTGAATGGTATAAATGGAATTTCAATAAAGCTGTTAAAAAAAAAAAAACAAGAGAAGTGGAAATCATTCAGATAGAGAAGACTAAAGGGCCAAGAATGGAAATGAGATGAGCCACTTGAAAGGACAAAAGAAGGTGATGCCATGAAGGTATAGCTGGGCTGGTGCTAGTAGAGAACATGACTAACAGGGAAACGTTCCAGAAGGACAGAGAAATAGAGGCAAATGTTGCACAAAAGTCAAGTAAGGAAAGGATAAGACAACACCCACTGGACTTGATTATAATCCTGTTAGGGTCACTGGAGAACACAGGCAAGTGAGAAGGGAAACTAAGGCATCACATGAAGATTTGAAGTTGAATGCAAACTGTGGAAACATATGAAAGAGAGAATTTTAAACCATCTGCTGAGCAACCTGAGTATCGTGAGTACTCAAAATACTTATGGAGAGTAATTTTAAGGACATTCTATTGATTCATCAGAAAAATGTCTAATTCAACCCCCACATTTGAGTTCTTGAAAAACAGTACTGAGCAAGTTCTCATTTAGCATAACGTTTTCTACTTCTAGTGAAGCACAACTAGTGAAGCACAAGCAGAGGCTACATTCTATGTTATTTGGCAAGTTGTTAACCAAATCACCTACTTAAAGAACAAATATATTTATCTTTACATCCCACGAAGAATCAGTTTGCTCTTTCCCATCAATGTAAATCTTTAAGTACTGTCTATCTGACACTCTATCACGGCTATCAAAAACCTGAGAAATAAATGTGGAGCTCAGGCTGGCAAATCTGTACTATCACAGGACCTGCATCTATCCACATGCCATCTTGGCTCACTACTCATCTGTATTTCTGTATCTCCTATGAACGTGTCTGACCCATTTCTATTTCTACTTTTCCATGTTAATGTACAGACACATAAACCTTTATAAAACCCATTGTAAAACAAACCGATTATTTAAAACTGAACTCACCTGAGACATGTTCATTTTCTGCTGTTCCAGGAAGAGTACAGAGAGCTGTGGAAGTGGAAAGAGAAATGGGGTCATGAGAGACCTGGTCCCTACAGATCCTATACAGATGGTCCTGACTCACTCTGTATGGTTGGACTTTACAATGATTTTATCAGGATATAACCCCATTGTGATCAAGGAACATGTGTATTCACTTGCCTAAAAATCTTATCACACTCAGCTGGAGAAATGGCTTCCAAATTCGGAATGTTCCTTTGACTCTTGAAAGGGATGGGAAGGATCACACAAAGGTAGCAGCACCTGAATATGTGCACCTCTAACATGATCATGTGCATGTGATGAAAACTTGCATTTTCACTGAGTAGGTAAAACTGGTTTTTATTGATGTATTAACAATTTATGTTCCCTTTTGACTGACAAAAAAGTAAACATAAAACAACAGAGGATAAACAAGTTCAGATACACAGAGATGAAACTCTCCACCTTCATTAAAACTAATGTCAAAAAACTACTCAGGTGAGCATATTACTCAAGTTCTAATTCTCTTTACACCCTGACTCAGAGCTTCCACAGAAAACTCTAAAATAAAGGTGGGACATTTTATGCAAGAAATATATTTTTAAACTTTTTGTTCTAAATTGGTTGCCAATTCTAAAAATAGTCCTTTCGATAAGATGCTTATGGCATTTGCCTGTTTAGTTGAACCGCACTCTGCTTAGTTCCTGGTTTTGCCCTGGGTGACTTTACAAAAATTATTCATGTCAAGCCCAATATTTTTGGGCTTCAAATACAGAAATTCTTCCTCTACTATCATTTTGTTATTCTCTATGATCAGGAAAGAGGGAGCATCAGCATAACTTTAAATGCCACATGTGGTGATGAACATGGCATAAGAGCAACTCAAAGTGTGGATTGTCCGCTGATTATGTCTTCCCCGGACATGATGGCCTCACCTGCCCTCTATTAAAGTTTTCTGTCCGGTGCAATAGTCACCCATTCTTCTCAACACCAGGTCACCACCTTCTGCAAGTTAGTCCACAGCATCAATGGTCACAGAGTCTGTGATGGCTTCTGGATGTGGCAACATTACTAAGTCTGGCTCATGCTATACAGGGAATCAAGAACTGCCACCGAGGAAGCCAATCAGGACCTGCTCCTTTCTAAAATCTTCTGACTCTGCTCTGTAAGAGGTCTCTATCAAATGGGCTATTCTTCCAAGTGGCAAGAGTCCCTGGGACATCCTCTTCCCTATCGTAAGGGCTGCTTTGCTCCACAGGGGCTGAGACATGGGCCTGAGAAACAAATTCACATTCTTTGAAAACTTCATCTCACACCCTACACCCAACTCTTCGAATTCACTAGAAACATGCTATCCTGTACTGTAGCCATTAACCATTAGCCACATGCTAATGACCTAAAGTTTGGCCAGTGCCACAAAATAGTATTTTGGATGTAATCAGTTAATTAAAATATATTATACGATTAGCTTTGTCTGCCTCTTTCTACTGTTTTTATTTTGGCTACTGAATAATTCTAAAGTATATTTGTGTTTTGCATTAGCTTTCTCTTGGACAACACTACACTAGAATATCAATCAATCTGTGCCTTTGAGGAGAGAGACAGCTTGAACAGCACAGGCAGGTTCAGCTCAGTCTTGAACCAGGGGCTCTGTGGAGACTCCACAAATCCCAGGATATATTTACCACATGGTGAAATTTGTCCACATTCACTTCACAATCATATCGGAGGACAGGCCACTCTGCATAAGTGCTCCAAAGGTTTTAGGCAGGTACTGGCAACTCTGGCTTTTAGGTAGATAAGAAATTAGGAAGAGCAAGGAACAAGAAGTCAAGCCTATCTGTATCTGCATCCTACCTGCCTTACCTACTAGTTTGTGCCCTGGGATATTCACCCCCATGATATTCCTTTCATTTTTAAAAATGGCATGTTTATAACGACAAGTAGGGTAGTTATGAGGGTTAAATAAAATACCAAACAATGAGAACGAGTGTCTCATAATAATGACAGCTGCTTACATCTTACACAGTGATTATTAAGGCACTTGACGACATGTTTTACAGATGACAACTTATTTAATTCTCAGAATAATAGCACTAGTTACTAGTCCTGCTCGTCATCGCGTTATACACGCACATGCCCTTCCCGAGCCCGCAGTCCTGCATACCATGGCCGGTACCGAGCACCTTCTGCCGAGCAGGACTCAACCCGACCTGCGCCCTGCAGCCCGCGGCCCCGCGCGCGGGGTTGGGGGAGGGGAGTTCCCGAGACTTCTTGCTCCAGTCCCCCGCACACAAGCCCACCTGTCCTGAGGTCCCCAGGCCGCGCAGAGCCCCGTCACCAGCGCTCTCACTCAAGGTGCGCAGCCTTTGCTCCCGCACAGACCTAAAGACGCAGGTATCTCGTCACTCTCGGGCCAGAGAAGGCGGACAGCAAGAGCGGGGTCTGCTTCTGCACATGCGCAGACTGATATCTGAGCACACATTCCCAGAGTGCTGCGCGGGAGGTACATGCTACAGAAAACTACAATTCCCATAAACCTATGCGCCCGAAGGAAGTAACTTTTCCGCTTAATTAGCAGGTTGGACGTGATAGTGGTTCCGAGGCCCAGGTTTTTCCTGAATCCCCAGAGGTTATACGCAAAACAACAACCTGCAACGCGTGGTTCTCGATCGAATCCTGGCTGGAGAAAAAATCAGCTGCAAAAGACATTAACGATTGGGTAAACATGAATATGGACTGGACATCAGAAATATTAAGGAAAAGTACCATTATCTTCTTAGTGTGATAATATTTGAACGACGCAGAAAATTGTTTAAAAGATACTGAAATATTTGCAATTATATATTTGTAGTTTAATTAAAGTAATACTTTAAAATAATTCAGCAAAAGAGTTAGAGAAAGCAAATATGTCAAAGGTGAAAAATTGTTAAATCTGGGTAATATGTGCATACGATGCTCATTTCTGCTATTCTGAGTATCTGATTTTTTTATGCACAGTAAAAGACTGTGGTGGTGGGGGGGCACTTTACCATCCCTACAGAAGTGTGCCTTTAAACACAACGCTGCCAAGAGAAGTAAAGGTACATTCAAATGTCTCTCATGAATAAGGCTGAGAAACAGAACAAATACTCGAAAACATGAAAGATCAACATCTGTGACCAGCAGGGTTTATCTGGGGAAGAAAGGTGGGAAGCTAGCTATTCAAAATTACACAAATAGTACATGAAAACACATGCAACTCAAAATAAGAAAGCGATTATTGTATCCATCTTGCATTTCCATGAGGAAAACTTCCTTGAAATTTAATGTATGCACACATCTGACTTTTTAACAAATTAGGGACATATGGGCACAATAACATGGATTTTTTTTTAATTAATAGACTTTTTTGGAGCAGTTTTAAGTATACAGAATAAGTGAGCAGCAAGTACAAAGAGTTCCCATATAGCCCCTATTGTCAACCAACCCACACACAGTTTTCCCCTTTTATTAACATCTTGAACTGGTGTGTTATATTTTGTACAATTAATGAATGAAGTACATAATTTACCTCAGCTTTCACTCTTTGTATCGTGTAGTTCTGTGAATTTTGCCAAATGCATAATATCATTCGGTGTGATTTCCACCAATACAATGATGTAATATCCACCATTACAGTATCATACAAAGGAGTTTCACTGCCAAAAAAAATCACCTATTCTCTACCTATTCACCCTCCCTTCCTGAAATCCTGGAAACCACTCATCTTTTTACTGTCTGCATATTTTTTGCCTTTTCCAGAATGTTGTATAGTTGAAATCATGCAGTAGGTAGCTTTTCAGACTGGTTTCCTTCATTTAGCAATATACATTTTATCTTGCTCCATGTCTTTTCATGGCTTGGTAGCTCATTTCTTTTTATCTCTGAATAATATTCTTCCAGACATATGTACCACAGTTTATCCACTCACCTATTGAAGCACATCTTGGTTGCTTCTAAGTGTTTGCAATTGCAAATAAAAATGCTATAAATATTTGTGTGCACGCTTTTGTGTGAATATAAGTTATCAAATCAATTTGGTAAATATTAAGGACCATAAGTGCTGGATTATATAGAGAGACTATGTTTAGCTGTCTTAATTTATCTATGTCAAACTATCTTCCAAACTGATGATGTCTACTATATCATTTGGCATTCTCACCAGCAATGAACAAGAGTCTCCACATTCTCTCCAGAATTTGATATTGTCAGTATTTTGGATTCGGGACATTTTAATAGGTGTATAGTGGTATTTCATTGTAAATCTCATTATTTTCAACATATAACAACATGATGCAAGGCTTTTTCTCATATTTTGTCATAATTATGTCGTCTGTGGCAAGGTACCTGTTTAACCCTTTCACTCATTTTTTAGTGGATTGTTTATTTCCTTATTTTAAGAGTTCTTTGTATGTTTTGGATAAAATTTCTTTATCAGATATATATTTTGTGAGTGTTTTCTCTCAGTCTGCGGCTTGCCTTTTCATTCTCTTGACAGTCCTTCACAGAGCTGAAGTTTTTAATTTTAATGAAGTCAAACTTATAAATTTGTTCTTTCATGGATTATGCTTTTGGTGTTATCTAAAAACCCATTGCCAAACCCAAGGACATCTATATTTTCTCTTATATTATTGTCCAGAAGTTTTATAGCTTAGTATCTTATATTTAGACCCATATGATCCATTTTGAGTTATTTTTCGTAAGAAGTATAAGGTTTGTACCTACATACTTTTTTTTATTGTGGATGTCTAATTTTTCCAGCATTATTTGCTGAAAGGCTATCTTTTCTCCTTGTATTGCCTTTGCTCCTTTGTCAAAGGTCAATTAATAATATTTGTGTGAGTCTATTTCTGGACTCTCTATTTTTGTTCCATTGATCTACTTGTCAATTATTTCACCAATACCACACTGTCTTATCTTGATTACTGTAGCTTTATAGTATTAATAATTTCTGAAGCGAGGTTATGTCGGTTCTCTGACTTTGTTCTTCTTTAATATTGAGTTGGCTATCCTGGATCTTTTGCATTTACATACAAACTTTACAATCAGTTTTTCAATGTCTACAAAAAATACTTTCTGAGATTTTGATTGAGATTGTATTGAATGTTGAATCTATTGACCAAATTTTTAGGAACTAACACCTTAACAACGTTGAATCTTCCTATCCATTCACATGAAATATCTCTCCATTTATTTACTACTTACTTATTTTTTGAGTTTTGCAGTTTTCCTCAGATAGATATTGTATGTATTTTGTTAGATTTTATACCTATTAATATTTCATTGTTTTGGTGCTAATGTAAATGATGTTGTGTTTTTAATTTCAAATTCCAATTGTTCATTGCTAGCTTATAGGAATGAAATTTACTTTTGTATGATAACCTTGTATCCTGCAAGGTAATAATCATTTATTAGTTCCAAGTATTTTTTTGGTGTTGATTCTTTGGGGTTTTCTCCATAGACAATCAAGTCGTCTACAAAGATAGTTTCATTTCTTCTTTCTCAATCTGTATTCTTTTTATTTCATTTTCTTGTTTTGTTCCATTAGCTAGAACTTTCAGTATGATGTTCAAAAGGAGTGGTGAGAGGGGATAGCCTTCCCTTGTTCTCTTAGAGGGAAAGCATTTAGTTTGTCAGCGTTAGGTATAATATTAGCTGTTGGTTTTCTATAAATGTTCTTTACCAAGTTGGGGAGTTCTCTCCATTTTTGTTTGCTGAGAGTTTTGATTATAAATGGGGGTTGGCTTTTGTGAAATGCATTTTCTGTATCTATTAATATGATTTTTTTCTTTAGCCTGTTGATGAGATGGATTATCTTTATGAATTTTCAATACTGAAATAGCCTGCATACATGGGATAAAACCTACTTGTTTATGATATATAATTCCTCTTATATATTGTTGAATTCTATTTTCTAATACTTTGTTAATGGGTTTTGCATCCACATTCATGAGAAATATTGGCCCATAGTTTTTCTGTCTTATGTTAATAATATCTTTGTCTGATCTTAGTCTTATGCTATTGCTGGCTTGTAGAATGAGTTAGAAAATATTTCCTCCACTCTATTGTTTGAAAAAGATTGTAGAGAATTGCTATCTTAAATGTTTGGTAGAATTCACCAGTGAAATGATATCGGCTTGGAGCTTTTCAAAGGGAAGTTATTAGTTATTGATTTAATTTCTTTAATAGATAAAGGCCTAGTCAGAGAACCTTTTCTTATTTTTGTGAGTTTTGGTAGATTATGTCTTCTAACGGATTGGTCCATTTCATCTAGATTATTGGATTTGTGGGCATAGAGTTTTTCCATTACATTAGATGCAGAATTCTAGGTTGATGTTTTTTCTTTTAACACTCTTAAGTACTTCACTCCATTCTCCTCTTGTTTGCATGGTTTCTGAAGAGAAGTCTGATGTAATTCTTATTCTATTTCTCTACATGTACCTCCCCTCCCCACTGCCTTGTTTTAAGATTTTCTTTGTTTTTGATTTTATGCAATTTGAATCCTACATGCATAGGTGAACATCCTCTTAGCTTCCTGGATCTGTAGTTTGGTACCTGTCATTAATTTTGGAAAATTCTCAACCATTATTACTTCAAATATTTCTTATGTTCACTCTTCTTTTTTATATTCCCGTTATGTGTATGTTACACATTTTGTAATTATCTCACAGTCCTTGGATATTCTGGTCCATCTTGAAAAAATATCTTCTCTCTTTGTGTTTACCTTTTGGAAACTTACACTGATATACCTTTGAGTTCATTGATCCTTTCCCAGCCATGTTCAGTCTGTTGATTAGCCCATGAAAGCAGTCTTCATTTTTGATACAGTGTGTTTTCTTTATAACATTTCCTTTTGATTATTTATTAAGAATTTCTATTTCTCTGCTTATATTACCCATATGGTCTTGCATGTTTCTTCACTTTTTCCATTAGAGCCCATAGCATATTAATCATAGTCATTTTGAATTCCAAGTCTGGTAATTCCAAAATCTCTGACAATTCTGACTCTGGTTGTCGTAGTTGCTTTGCTTTTTCAGACTGTTATTTTGCTTTTTAATGTATTGTAATTTGTTACTGAAAGCTAAAAGTTATATATCAGATAAAAGGAACTGAAGTAGATAGATCTTTAGTATAAGGTTTAATATTTATCTGGCTAAGAGTTAAGCTATGTTCACTGTTTGCTGTAGCTGTGATGTCAGGAGCTACACAGTGTTCTTGTCTTTGTCTCTTATATTGTCTTTGGGTATTTATATACTCCAGAAATAGGGCTCGAGGCTTCCAGTTCTTTTAGCTATAACTCCCTGCCATGATGTTATACAGGAGCACTATTAATGCAGTAACAATGTGTGGGAGGAGGGCAACCCTTATATAATCCTATGATTAAGTCCCCGTCTTTTAATAAGCAAAAGTTATGTATTTCTTTTCCCCCATATCAAAGTCTAACAGGACTTGGAGTGAGGTATTTTACTTCCCCAGGTCAGTTAGACTTGGGTAAAGCCCATTAGGTTAGGCTCTGGTAAAATAGTTTCCCTTGAGGGCAGACTTTGTTAAGGAGAACAGAAAGCTCTGAGCATATTTCAAAAATGGTTACTTTCACCCTCTACCCTGAGAAAAATCCTTGTGAAAAAATCATCAAAGTGAAAACCTGGTAAGGATCTTGCAACACTCTTCCCTGATACTGAGCCCCTTCAGAGTTTTTAACTCTAAAGCCAGTCTACATTGAGCCTCTAGCAACTCAGGAATTACAGGTTAAAGTGTTGCTAGCCATTCTGACTTCAGCTGTGGGCATCTGTCTCTGGACATCTGCTCCTGGTAAGTTGTGATTCTTTGTATTTTCCTGTCGGTTTCCCCAGTTTGTCCTATGATCTCAATTCTCACACTGAGCTAAGAAGAGTTGTTAGTTTTCAGTTTATTCAGCTTTATTCTTGTTGCGAGGATGACAGTAATGACTCCCAGGCTCTTAGCATATTGCATGTCAGACCAGAAACCAAAGTCTGTTTATCGTGTTTTGAATTGCATTGCTTTTAAGCTGTAAGATCAGGTCTTTTTGAAGTTTAGTTGGACTTCATCTATGATGCTACTTGGTGCTTACCTTGTGAGTGTTGATGTAATTCTTGGGGTCATATTTCTTAGCTTTTCATATTTTTAAAAACATAGTATGTTTTATCATTTCTGTGGATTCCAATAAAACCTCAAATCTTTTAGTACTGTAGCCAGTTTAGTATTATTGAAACTCATAACATAGAATTATTTGGCTAAATGAAATGGTCTGTGATGGCTTTTAATTAGTAACATATGGCTTTTCCAATGTGATCAATACAAATGTTGAAACATAGGCTTTTTAAAAATAAGCATTTGTTATGAACAGATTTTTCACATACTGTGTAAGATAATGAAATGCAAGACAAAATAATGTTTTGTCTGAAAATAAGTTCTCTGACCAGATAAGTTTTAATAAGGTAAATTATTTTTCAGGCTGGATTCCAATAGTTACCTCGGGTAGCTTGTTCAATTTAGGATATCTATTTTATGATGCTATATGATGTATTTTTACCTTTGTACAGAAAAAGCCTACCTTTATGTCTATTTTCATATATTCATAGCACAGGGATTGTGGGGAAGAGAGGAGTGATCAAAAATAATTTGCCATTATTTAATACTAATGAAAGTGCTTTAGAATTTGAATGACACCCTAGAACCAGCAACCAGAAGAATATCACTGCAGCAAAATGACAAAAGCAAAAGTAAAGGATTTGTTTTCAAACATAAGCTAAAATATGAATGGAAATAGGATGATTGGCTACTAGGTCTCCTTTAGGTAGAATTTTTAACATTTTTTAAAGACTAATTGCAAGAGATTCAAGTGCCAAGAAAGGGTTCCAGTTTGCCTCAACATCACACCTTGTGTACTTTTTCTGTAGGCCCAGTTTGCAATTGGAATGGTTCTTTTTCATACCTTTCACTTAGAATCATATATTTTAATTGATGTTTGTACATACACACACAAACATGAAAAAAGAAAAAAGATCTGGACCAAACTGTGTCACAATTTGCATCATCTATACAAGTGTTAAATGTAAAAGAAAATCAGTTTGGATGCAATAAAATTACTGATTCATAAATACAGGTATTTCTATTTTCTATAAATTAGATAATCAAGTTTTATTAAAATACTTGTTTTTAAAACTATAGTAAATTATGTTCAGTTATAAACCTTACAGTTGTCTAGTCAGTGGTGAATGATTAATTATCCATCTCAACTATTATTTCTTTGTGTTCTGCAGTGGGTTCCTGGTCTTCCCTATTCTTTCAGACCAGAACCTACCAGCTCAGAAGGTAAAACTGGGCAGTTATTTATTTCAACACAGTATTTTTAGATCTAAAATTATTTGCAAGTATTTGAATGGATAGATGTTTATGATAGATTCACAAGCCCTTTCTGTTCTGTATTACATAGATTCTGACTAAAATTACATGCCGTAGGAAAATGTGTCTTTCCTTTTTTCCCATTTTAAAGTTGTGACATTACTGTTTCTATACATCCTAAATAATTCTGTTTTGTCAAAGTCCAGATTTAACCTGATACCTTCCCTATATCTAGTATATTCATAAATCTTAGCTTCTAGTTTATTTCATGAAACATATTATCATAGAATTTAAGCTAATTGAGTCAGTGACCACCCAGAGTAGCATAACACTCCACAGTTATTGTTAGCTTTCTTTTTTTCATAGTTCTTTCACTACACAAAGTTTCCTAAGTGTGTTTGCCACAACAAAAGGTCAGCTTCCTGAGAAGAGGGACCTTGTCCTTGTTTCACCGAGCATTATGTCCTCAAATATTTCTTGAGTAAAGAAAAAGTACCTGCAACGCTAGGTACTACTAGGCAGTGGATTTCGGGTGATTAACGAGACATTACCTGCCTTTCTCTAGCCTGGGGGCTAGTGGTGGAGTTACTGACTATGATGGGAGACAGCAGAGCAGAAGGAAAGCACAGGAATTCATAGGGTAGTCAGAGAGGGCTTCTTTGAGGAGGTCACACTTAAACTGAGAAAGAATAGGAAGGAGGAAACCACATGAAGAATGAAACCATGTGGAGAGTGGCAGAACAAACCCCTAGGTAGGAAAAACAAGAGCCCTGATACGGGAAAGATTTTATCCCATTTGAAGATGTGAAAGTCAAGCTCAGACTCTTAAGGCCTTTAAGAACGTTGCTTTCACTTTGCTCTGAGAAGTGCCTGGAACAAGTCAGGCTAGGAACTGTTAGGCCAGGACCCCAGAGGGAGACACATGAAGCCTCGTGTGTAGCAAAATTCTGTTTATTTTGAGCATCTGGGAGCATATGGTGGAGGCGAAAGCGTCCACCCCGAGGGAGGGGGAAGCCTTGGGTTTTATATAAGGTTTTTCCTGGTGGGAGGAGTAACATCTGCAGAGATAGGGGAGGGGGTAGCTTCATCCTTATCAAGGGGGCTAGGAATGCCGTGTGGCTGCAGCTGTCTGTGATTGTAGATTTATAAGCTTGGACTCTCCAGAATCCTGCGGCTTTTGTTTCATAGGATTTATGATATTTTCAGGTTCCCACCGGGAACAAACCTTACAGGAACCACCTCCTCTTATGTCTGCACTAGATTGTCAAGCAAACAGTAATGAAAAATGCAAAGCAACGTGCACTCTTTCCTTTTTAAAGTCACTATTTCATATTGAAATCAAAATTTTAATTTATGAAAATGTGTATCACTCCCAGGTCGACTAGACCAAAACAGGGTAATCAGAGAAATGGAGAGTGCTAGTGGGAGAGAATAGGAATGAGTGGCCCATCCCACACCCACCGGAAGGTCTGATATTTACAAGTCCGGCCGGGTACAATAGCCCTTTTGGAAAACCATTCTGAGTAACCTAGCACACAGTGGAAGAGACAGAGCCCTATAGTACTTGGTCTTCCAATCCGGAAGGATGTAGAAATAAAAGACTAGCGGGAATCAGATCGGCCAGTTCTTTGGGTCAAGCGACGGGGTTTGTCAGGTGAGGCCAGGAAGATGCACCCATTAATTGTGAGGGATCCAAATCTAAACCTTCTGAAGGAACAAAAGAGCAGCGTCTCCGAGCCGCTTCTTCGGGGCTGTTCCACTCCCACCGCCTTCCCCGGCGAGTTCCACGCCTGTGTGAAAATAAGGGAACGCGTCGGGCGTGTGTGTGCGCCTGTGTGGTGTGGAGGAGTCGGCGGAACAACTGGGGAGAACGAGACAAAAGGGGCGACGGTGAGTGCTCAGCAGCGCCACCCCTGGCTTGTGCGCTCAGCCCAGGCCCCGCCACCTGGCTGCGGGCGCGGGTCGGTCGGCCCCGCACGCCTCTGGACGCCGCCCTCGCGGTTGCGGGCGCGACTGCGTGTCCTCCGCGGGAGGGCGGCGGCCGAGAGCCGACCAGACGCGCAGTCGCCCCCGCACCTGCCTGGGTCACCGGCTCCAGGGTCCTGAACCGTCACTCCGTAGGGCACTAGCCTCTCCCTCCGGGTTAGGGATCCACACCCCTGGCGATTCCAGAGCCGAGTATTTCACTTCTGCGGTGGCGCCCCGCCCCATCCTCAGCTTTTACCTTCCATAGGACAATGAACCCTGAACCCCTAATCTTTACACTTTAGGGTCAGATCCTGGGTGACCTGAAGGATCCTGAAACTTAAAGGAACTTTTATCTAATCTGTCATTATTTTTTAGGAAAACAGTGAAATGGACATTACCTTACACACCGCAATGGATGGTAAAGAAAATATTTGTATTCTGTCATCCCAGAATAGACGCTGTGCCATGGTAAAGAAAGAGCTTGCAGCAGAAAGCGTGGCAATCGTGGGGCATCCCTATTTGTTTCCCTTTGCGTAGGAATCCGTCTTTAGCTGCTTGTGGACCAAAGCCTAAAACATGTGCATCAGTAGAAATTTTTTTTGAGGTAAAATATAAATAACATAAAATTTATTTATCATTTTAACCATATTTAAATGTACAATTCAATGGAATTAAGTATATTCACATTGTTGTGCAACCATCACCACCATCCACGTCCAAAACTTTTTCATCTTCCCTGAAAATCTGCACCCATTAAATAATAACTTCCTATTCCCTTCCCCAACCCCTGGCAACCACCATTCTATTTTCTTTATCTATGAGTGTGATTACTTTAAATACATCATATAAGTGAAATTATATAATATCTGTCCTGTGACTGACTTCACTTATGTCTTCAAGGTTCATTCATGTTGAAGCAACTATCAGAATTTCATCCATTTTAAAGCTGAATATACACTATTGCATGTATATACCATATTTTGTTTATCCATTCATCCATTAATGGACACTTGGGTTACTTCCAAATTTTAACTATTGTGAATAATGCTGCTATGAACATGGGTTTATAAAAATCTGTTCAAGTCCTTGCTATCAATCCCTTTAAATATATACCCAGAAGAGGAATCTCTGGATCATATGGTAATTCCCTGTTTAAGTTTTGAGAAATTGCTGTTCTGTTTCCCACAGCAGCTACACCATTCCAGCATCACACAATCATTCTAATTGTTCTACATCCTCACTAACACTTGTTATTTTCTTTTTTAAAAATTAATAACCATCCTAATCTGAGTGAAGTGCTATCTCTTTATTGTTTTGATTTTCATTGCCATCTTTTCATGTGCTTAAAGGCCATTTGTGTATCTTCTTTGGAGAAATGTCTATTCAAGTCTTTTGCCCACTTTGAATTGGGGTGTTTGCTTTTTTTTGTTGTCATTGTCATTAAGTTGTAGGAATTGTTTATATACTCTGGATATAATTCCTTATCAGATATGTAATTGCTTGGAAAATATTTTCTCCTATTCTGTGCATTGCCTCGTCATTCTGTTGATAATGTGCTTTGATGCACAAAGTTTCTAATTTTGATAAAGTCCAATTTATCTATTTTTATCTCTTGCTGCCTGTTTGTGTATGTGTGTGTCATATCTAAAGAATAATTGCCAAATCCAATGTCATGAAGAGTTTCCCCTGTTTTATTATAAAAGTTCTATAGTTTTAGCATTTATATTTAGGTCTCCAACACATTTTGAGTTCATTTTTGTATATGTCTCACAGGTCTCTTAGACTCTGTTCATTCTGTTAGTTCTTTTTCCTTTCTTTTTCTCAGACTGGATAATTTCAAACAACTTACCTTCAAGTTTGCTTGTTCTTCCTTCTGTTTGCTCAGATTTGTTGTTGAAATCCTCTAGTGACCTTTTTATTTTGCTTATTGTACTTTTCATCTCCAGGATTGCTATTTTGTTCCTTTTGTAGTTTCTATGTCTGTGTTGATATCTTCCATTTTTTCCTACATTGTACTCCTGGTTTCTTTTAGTTATTTTTCTCTTGATTCCTTTAGTTCTGTGAGCATATTTAGAACATTTTATTTAAAGTCTTTGTCTAATAAGTTCAATGTTTGTTCTTCCTCAAGTATAGTTTTTCTTCTTTTCTCTTTTCCTGCAAATGAGCCTTTTTTTTCTTATTTCATTGCATGGTTGATAATTTTTTCTTGAAAACTGGACATTTTTAATGTTATGATGTGGTTGTTCTGGAAATTAGATTCTTTCCCCTTGTTAAGGGTTTGTTGTTGTTTGCTGTGGTTTGTATGCTTTTTCGTTTAGTACATTTTGTGAACTATTTTTAAAGATTATATTCTTCATCTTACAAGGAACTTGCTATAGTCCAAATATTTCTGTCCCCCAAAATGTATATGTTGAAATCCTAACCCCCAAAGTAATGCTATTAAGAGGTGGTGCCTTCGAAGGTGATTAGATCATAAGAGCTCTCTGCAGTCTCTTTTATAAGGGCACTATTTGTAAAAGAGACCACAGAGAGCTAGGTAGCCCCTTCTATCATGTAAGGACACAGTGAGAAGGTACCATCTATAAAAAAGCAGCCTTTATAGACATCAAATTATCTGACATCTTGATCTTGGACTTTCCAACCTCTGGAACTGTGAGAAATAAATTTCTGTTGTTTCTAAGCCACCCAGTTTATGGTATTTTGTTATAGCATCCCAAATGAACTACCGTAGCTTCTTAAGTTTTTTATCTTTTATCTTGTGGTGAGCTAAGGTTCGAGATTTCCTTAAATACCATGTTTCAGTTGCCTCTTTGGGGCTTAGCATTTGCTCAGTTGCTGTAAACCTTTGACTATTTTTTCAGAGTTCTGACAAAGTTGATTCTGACAGTCATTCTGACAGTCGGAAAATTGAGAAGAAACTAACATTGAATATACATAGGTATTTAGTATTTTAAAGATATGATTTTCAAAGCTTAGTAATAAAGAGAAATAAAGATATAGTAAATAGAGAACAATTGTTTTTGAGATTAATTCTGGAAATTGGAAAATCAGATAATGGACTGAATTAAGCAAAGATCATGAGGAGTAAGTAGAATAAAAAGGAAAATCAGTGCACAAAATTTTTCATAAATAAATCAGAGACAGTGTTTAGATTGGAGAGGAACAACAGGGTCTAGATTCTTAAATTGTCAGATATAAATTACTTTGGTAGACTACTCTATCTGCTTCCATTTGGATTTCTTTCTTTTCCATTCTATATATCATCAAAGTAAATTTAGAATATCAAGAATTACCCATTAAAGGAACAGTTTTATAGCCTAGGCTCTAATTTTCCTGACTATCATTCCCAGAAACAAATACACAAAAGGAAGTATAAAATTGGAGGAAGTAAAAGCCATTTTCCTATTTTTTCTGGATTGGATTCATTACTCTATGTTGGTTCTGGTGTCTGTTTATTGTATCAGTGTTGTTCCACAGTGATCCTCCTCGCTGTCAAATCATAATTGTCCTCTTTTCAATCTGCTCACTCATTTCTGCCAAACCAGTCATTCCCTCACCTGTCTTTAACTCTCTTTTCCATCTATTTTTCAAGATATTTAGTTTCTATTGATTTTGAGAAACTTAGACATATTCTTTATACTTTTTAGTTTTTATTTATTATAAAAATTCTTGTGTATACTTGGCAACTACAGGACATTACGTGTTCACATTCCACAAGTTCAGTGCATTGTCTGCTTTAGTCTGGACAGAGTCTGTTTCCAAAAATAATTTCCTCCTCAAACTGTTTCACAAACTTACCCTGCATTCCATCACAGCACAAAAAAAATGCTGGTACCCTGGATATGGTTATTGCTCTGAGCAATAAAATCCTTTGTCTTTGACCCAAGATCTTTTATCTTCTGACAGAGTTCATAAAACTTTGGGAGGCTAACCTGTTAGCTTGCATAAAGGGTAAAATTGTGTGCCCTTTACAATTCTTGACAGTTTTTCCACTAGAATCTTATGTAATTTCCATTAATTATTGATTTGTTTAGAATCGTGCAGTCTGATAGGATAGTCACTAGACACATGTAACTATTTGCATTTAAGTTAATTATTATTAAATATGATAAAAAAGCAGTTTCTCAGTCACACTAGCCACATTTAAAGTGCTCAAGATCTACTTGTAACAAATAGTTAAAAGTATTGGAAACTGTATTGGAAAATGCAATTATAGAACATTCCCATAATTGGAGCAAGCTTAATTAGACAGCTTGTTTAAACATTATTTAGTAATTCCTATTATATAACCAATGACAAAATCACTATGTTCACTCTGTCTTCCTACTCATCCTTTAACCCTCAATTTTAGTTTCCTTTATATTATTTCTTAGCTTTTTTCTTTGTAATATTAATTATAATTTTATTAATTGGTTTGTCAGCTTTAAGTCATATTCCTAGTGCCTAGGTACATTCCATACCTTACCTTATACCTTGCCTTCCACATTAGGTATACTATTTCTAAACTTCCCAAAGTAAACTTCTCTAAAAGGGGAGTCTTGAGAGATGTTTTCAAGTGCCACTTCTGAGTATCTAGGATTTATTTCCCCCTGGATACTTTTTTCCAGTATTCAATAACTCACCTGGGACCCTTTGGCTCATACATTCTTTCTCTAGTAACAGTGGAGGCTCTCCTTGCTCCAACTTGAAGATCACTTCTGGTTTTGTAAAGCAGTAGAGTTTAAATGAAAAATAACTTAGGATGTGGGGCAGCCACAAGGGTTTTGATGCTTCTGAAGGTAGAGGAAAATACAATTTTAGGATTGGTCAAATGAAATTCTCATATTAACTTTTGTGGGGAGAAGCTGACAACAAATCATTCTTCCTGTTACCTAAATAGGATCAATCACTGTAGACCCACCTGAATCATCAACCTAAATAACGTTAAACATTAATAAGAGTCTATGTGTCCATAAGAGTCTATTAAACTTCAATAAAATTTGACCTATATAGTATATAAAAGAAATTCATTTTAAAAAATTAAACACAAATAAGTTAAAAGTAAAAGAATGCAAAAAAATTACAACATGAAAATACTAAGCAAAATAAAATTGGAGTGGCTGCTTCAATATCAGATAAAATAAAATTCAGATAAAGAAATATTACTAGGCATAAAGAGAACATTGCAGAATGATAAAGGGGTCAATTCAGGAAGAGTACATAGCACTCTTAAATATTTATACACCAAATTACCAAACTTTAAAAAACATTAAGCAAATCTGTAGTATAGAAAGAAGAAATAAACAAATCTACAATTAAAGGGTAGAGACTCCAACACTCTTTTGTCAATAATTGATAGAAAAGATAGGAATGTAGAGGGAAAAGCTCCACCATGGCACTTTATCTGCAAGTATCCATATAGCTCTTGCAGCAAAGATTTGAACAACTGCTAACCTGAGTCTTGCCATAACAGCTTGTGATTCTCCTGGAACATAAAAGGATGGGAAGCTTAGGAGGAGCTCCCTCAAGGCCATCTCCCACTTGCTTCCCTGTCTCCCTTGGGAGGCTAAGATAGTTGCTCATTGCCTACTGGCATGGGGCATGAGACTCTCTGCTCTACTACCCCTTAGTTTAGCTATAGATTATTAATACCCCTTAACTACAGTGTAGAATTGGTTCCTCAGGAATGTGGTATCCCACAAGTCGTGTTGCTGTTATCTCCCCCCTTTTACTTTAGTGATGTCCTTTTTAGCATATAGGACAAGGGCTGGGGCACTGGCACCTTTGGCTACTCTTCATTGTCTACGTAATAAAATGTCTGAATCTAAAAGTGGCACGTTGTGCCTTCGCAGACCAAATCAGTTAACTCTTGGCCTTACCTGCTGTGTGTGCTTGAACTCATCCTACATGGGCCAATAAAGTTTTGATGCCCTTTTGGAAGATATAGGGCTGCATAAGCAAGCATAGGAGATAAGATAGATTCCCTGGATCTGGTAGTGCACATTCTCACCTATATAATGAGAGAGGAAGAGGGAAGAAACAAGTTCTCCAAATAAAGGTTTGAGTGGGCCAGTTTAGGAGAGGTAAGACTCCCCCAAATCTAGTAGTGCATGAGATTCCATGAGCCAGATGAGAGGATGACATAAAAGTTGCTGAGATCTAATTGTACATGCTCACTCCTAAGTGTTGGGCAAACCCTGGTCCACCTGTCTAGGGCCTGTATGGGTCGAGTTAGGGGATAGGAGAGGATTCCCTGGGGTCCAATAGCATATTCTGCCTGGTGACACATGTTTAGAGTCAAACAGCTAGGGATTGGATTGAAACTAGCTAACAATTTGTTCCTTAAATTAAGTGTCTTTGTTCCTCTCAACAAAGAAAAGCCCCGGACCAGAGGGCTATTCTGGTGAATTCTAACAAACATTTTAAAGAAGAATTAACACCAGTCTTTCTCAAACTCTTTCAAGAAGTGGAGGAGGAGAGAACACTTCCAACCTCATTCTATGAGGCCAGCATGATATCAAGGCCAAACAAAGGCAGTATAGAGAAAGAAAACTACAGATCAATATCCTTTGGGAATATTGATGCAAAAATCCTCAAGAAAGTACTAGCAAACTTAATTCAGCAACATATTAAAAGGGTTACTATTCTTGGAATGAAAGGGCGGTTCACAAAATAAAAAACAAAACAAAACAATAAACACAGTGTACCACATTCACAGAAAGAAAGGAAAAAAACCCACATGATCATCTCAATTGATGCAGAAAAAGCATTTCACAAAGACCAACATCCTCTCATGATTAAAGAACCCAATAAACTAGGAATAGAAGGAAACTTTTTCTCAACATGCAAAAATCTCACTGCTAACATTATACTTGATGCTGAGGGACTGAAAGCTTTTCCCCTAAGATCTGGAACAAGGAAAGGATGCCCACTCCTACCACTTCTATTCAACAAAGTATTGAATGATCTGTCTAGAGCAAATGGACAAGAAAAAGAATTAAAAGGAGTCTAAATTGGTAAATAAGAAGTAAAATTATTTCTGGTTACAGACATTATCTTTATGTAGAAAACCCTAAAGATTCCCAAAAAAAAGCTGTTGTATCTAATAAACACATTCATCAAAGCTGCATGATACAAAATCAATAGGCAAAAGCCAATTGCATTTCTATATATTAACAATGAACAATCTGAAAAAGAAATAAGAAGAACAATTCTACTTATAATTGCATAAACAAAAATAAAAAAACTCACCTGGGAATAAACTAACTAAGGAGGTAAAAGACTTGTACGCTGAAAACTACAAAATGTTGCTAAAAGTAATTAAAGAAGACATAAATAAATGGAAATACATCCTATATTCATGGTTTGAAGATAGAAAACCCATCCTAAAATTCATATGGAATCTCAAGAAACTGTGAATAGGCTGAACAATGTTGAAATAGAGAAACAAAGCTGGAGGTCTCAGACTTCTTGTATAAAAATTAACTAAAAATGGATTAAAGACTTAAACTTTGGAGCTAAAACTATACAATTCTTAGAAGTAAACATATGTAGAAAGCTTCTTGTCTGATGTTCTTGAATATGACACCAAAAACAAGAGCAAAAAAAAAAAAGTAGAGAAATGGGACTCATCAAAATTAAAACCTTGTGCATCAAAGATACTACTATCAAGAGAGTAAAAACACAACCCACAGAAAGGAAGAAAATATTTGCAAATCATATATCTTATAGGATTTAATATCCAGAATATATAAAGAACTCCTACAATTCAACAACAATAAAAATAACAGGCGATTTTTAAAAAATTAACAAGAGACTTATATAAACATTTCTGTTTGAGAGTATCAACAATTTCTGGTAATGGATAGTGATGATGCTTGCATAACATTGTGAATATACTAAAAGTAATTGAATTGTACACTTAAAATGGCTAAAATTGTAAATTGTATGTTATATATATGTATATACATATGTATATATGTGTGTATTATCACAGTAAAAATGAATGAATGAATAAATAAATAAATAAACAAACTTTGGAAAGAAATAGAACCTGGCATGTGTTCTAGAAAGAGCATCTCTTTCTTTTCCGTAGGATCTATGCAGACTTGCCAGAATTTTCATGCTTTCTTTTCCCCATTTTCTAGTTATTTTCCTCCCAAAAGATTGCAAGGTAGAGTTTATTTAAATTCTGGAGATAATCTTTAACGGTTGAGCAAGGTTTCCCTTTATGCTAGGTAACACTTTGATCTTCAAGGTACTCGGAGTTAAATGAGCATATATATAAAAACTAAGGTAATATGAAAAGTACTGATTATTTGACACCCTTAGCGCCAAGAAAAGGCCTCAGATGTTAGAGACTTAATAAAATTTTTACATTGATCTGAAGGTATGTGTGCATGTGTCTGTGCACTTCAACTTACTGTAGTTTTTTTTTTTTAATTCAAAACCCCCCTTTCCCATAAAAACAATGTTATGCTTGGATTTTCATAAAAGCCTCTTAAGGTCTAAGTGAAATATTGCATATCTGTGATTTAAAATATTGTCATAAAAAGTACATGTGGTGAGACTTAGCAGATGGCCACTTGAAACTGCAAGTAAATACAGTGATGTGCTTACTGGTAGGAGCTGCTTCCTCTTTTGCATCTCCCCAGCTGCGTGTCTTCTCTGCACCACCCCTTCCCACCACCATTCCTTTGGCTTCTAGCTTTCCAGGAGAAAAGATGTTCTTCCAGCAGGTACTAAGTAGTTCCTGAAGTGCCTCTGGAAAGTACCTGGTCTATGTTTCTGTTAAAAAATGTCTAATAGGCTGGGCGTGGTGGCTCACGCCTGTAATCCTAGCGCTCTGGGAGGCCCAGGCAGGAGGATTACTTGAGCTCAAGAGTTCGAGACCAGCCTGAGCAAGAGTGAGACCTCGTCTCTACTAAAAATAGAAAAAAAATTAGCCATACAACTGAAAATAGAAACAAAAAATTAGCCAGGCTTGGTGGCTCGTGCCTGTAGTCCCAGGTACCTGGGAGGCTGAGGTAGGAGGATCACTTGAGCCAGGAGTCTGAGGTTGCTGTGTGATAGGCTGACGCCACGGCACTCTAGCCTGGGTGGCAGAGTGAGACTCTGTCTCAAAAAAAAATATGTCTAATAGAGGCTTTGGCAAAATTTGTCATAAAGAAAAAAAAGGTTAAATTATGTTATGGGTGAGGCTCTGAGCTGATTCATTGTACATATTGTAAAAATGTGTCATTGGAATTTGTATATTCCATGTTTGAACTATAAATATTTGCAAAGCACTTTTTAAAAATCACTCTGATGTTCAAATTTTTTTTACCATATAAGTGATGTCTTGTGTGTTGGCAAGTTAAAAACCATTTTTAGTGGTATTGGCCACCATCAGCAGGAGTAATTGGTGAGCCCCAGCAAAATTCAAGGGCTTTGCTTTTATTTTACTTGTAATGTTTCTTGAAACAACATAGGTACATGTACAATGCTGAATCCCTCTGACAAAAAATAAAAGCCACTGCCTTTCCTAAAGTAAAGAACAGCATGTTCCTGATAGAAAAGTTGTGACTTCTAAAATGTTAGCCCATTTGTGTTGCAGAAAAACAGTCCACACTATAGGGGCTTTGACCCCACCTGGTCCTATATCAGACTTTAAATCTCTTCCTTCCAGAGGCTGGTCAGGTCGAAATGCCTTTTTGGAAAAAAGACTGGCCAGATCCTGCAGGCCAGCTGGGTAGGTATGGAATCAGAACCGGGTGAGCGGCATTGCATCTGGTTGCTGAAGTGTTCAATGAAGGTGGCCTTCGTCTGTCATCCGTGAGACACCTGATAAGTTGTGTCAGTGGTTAGAGTTAGAGAAAGAGGGTGAGGATCCCATAACATTTTTTAAGAATCCATGGTTCTTACCCTTCTATATCACCAGGAAAGAGAACCCACTTCCCTCTGATAGTAACTACAGATAAAATACTTCCTGGTGATCATGGAAGTTTAGTTATTCATAGATACTGAGGTTCAGTGATTCATATAACTGAGGTTCACTCTTACAGTAGTGGGCAAAGAGGTAAATTAGAGAGTGATTTGGGCAAAAACCCAATGAGACTATAGAAGCCTGGCTCATCTGGCTAGCAGATGAAGGAGCCATGCACGTTCTGCTGGATGACAAGGAATGGATATAACTCAGTTGCTAAATGACCCATCCCAAGCTCCAAGCCACCAGGCCCACCACCTCCTTGGCTGCTGACATGATCATGGGAGAAGAACATGTAAAGACTGATTAAGGATTATTGAAGTGGGCCTTTGCATCCACCATGAAATAGCAGACCGCCTAACATGATGCTGTCATCTGATACACACCATGGATGACGATGGGGTAGATCAAACTTCCCTCCAGGCTACTGTATCACTGAGCTGAGTTTATAATAGAACACATGAACACCCAATAAAGAGATAGCCACCTAGGGTAAGACTGACCAGTTTATTCAATAAGTGCCTCCTACCACCAGACTATCTGGGACAGTTAAATTATCTTTGGTGCCCCAGAGATGGCCTCCAAAAAACTATTCAGCGACTGGGAAACAAGTTCCCTAAAATGGAAGCTTGGACATAGGCCAAGATAAATACTTTTCAGGTTAAGGGGAGAAAAAATAGATACCAGATGAAGCCAAGGACCACGTGGACCTAGCTTAATAATCAAGGTATACCAAAAGAAGAGACTGATAGTTTGTGTTTCTATATCAACAATAGAAATAACTTGGGAAGTTCTTTGGAACTAACTCAAATATTTGGAAAATAAACAATATTTCCATATAATCAATGCATTAAAGAAGAAATCAGAAGGGATAAATATCTTGACCTAAATAAAAATGAAAATAGCATACCAAAATTTGTGAGGTCCAGCTACAGCAGTGCATGGAGGAAAATTTATAGGCTCAGTTCCATATACCAAAACAGAAAAAAAAAAAAAAGCCAGGAGCAGTGGCACGTGCCTTTATTCAGCATGAATGGCAAAGGATCTCTTGAACCTTGTCTCTAAAAAAGAAGAAAAGAAAAGAAAGAAAAAAAATAAAATTAAACCCAAACAATAGAAAAAAATCTATGGAACCAAAACCTGGTTCTTTGAAAAGATCAATACACTTAATAAGCCTCTAGACCAACTGATCAGGAAAAAAAATGAGAGAAGACACAAATTACTAATGACTGGAGTGAAGTAGAGAATGTCACTATGGATCTTACAGACAATAAATGAACAATAGGTATGCTACAAACAACTTTATACCAATAATTTAATAATATAGATGAAATAGACAAATTATTTGAATAGCATAGTCTATAAAAGTTCACTCAAGAAGAAATACATAACATGAATAACACTATATCTACTAAAGAAATTTAATTTGTAATCGAGAAACCCTTTCTGCAAAGGAAACTCCCGACCAAGATGACTTCAGTTGCAAATTCTACTAAACCTTTAAAAAAGAAATAATACCAATTTCATATGAACACTTTTAGAATATAGAAGAGGAAGACTTTCCAAATCATTTTATGAAGTATGCGTTACCATGAAATAGGAATAAGAAGCTATTACAAGAAAAAAAATATAGGTAAATATCCTTTAAAATACAGAGATAAAAATCCTTAACAACAAACACGCTGATGAGAATGTGGAACAATGGAACTCTTACGCTGCTAGTGGACATACAAAATGCTACAGAGACGTTAGATGTCTCCTCTTACCACTTGCATCCAATGTTTTTTATTGGCCACCCTAGCCAGTTCAATAAAGCAAGAAAAAGAAATAAAATTAATTCAGAATAAAAAGTAAAAAGACTATATTCTCAGAGGACATTGTTATCCTTTATATATCTTCATAAAAGATGTATATAATATCTTATACAGTCGCCACAACATTGACTAAAACACTAAGATTTGCAATGGTAGAGGACAAAACATGAATATATATACACCAATTTTATGTTTATATTCTACCAACAAACAATTGAAAATTGAATGTACAATGCCATCGTAAAAATAAAATATTTAGAGATATGTTTAACAAAATACATGTCAATACGCTAAAACTTTAAAAGAAAACTAAAGTTGACCTAGATAAATGAGACATAGACTATCTTTATGAGTCGAAGACTCAATATTCTAAAGATATAATTTCTCCCCAAATTGAGCTATAGAGTCAAGGTAACACTCCTAATCAGAATCTCAGCTTGTTTATTTAGAGAAAATAACAATTTATTCTAAAATTTATATGGAAAGGCAAAGAACCTATAATAGCAAAATAATTACAGCAAAACAAAAAGGACTTAACCTGACTAATTTCAAAACTTAACATGGAATACTCAATACTGTGAAAACGTCAGTTCCTCCCAACTTGATCTGTAGATTCAATGCAATTCCAATCACAATGCCAGCAAGAAGAAACTTATCCCACGTCTAACACACAAAGAAATAATAAAGATTATGGCAGAGATAAACACAATAGAAAATAGAAAAACAGCAGAGAAATTAATGAAACAAAGAGTTGATTCTTTGAAAAGGTGAACCAAATTGATGAGACTTTAGCTAAATTAACTATGAAAAGAAGGAGAAAACTCAGATATCTAAAATGAGAAATGAAAGATAAGACATTACAACTGATTTTACAAAAATAGAAAGGATTATGAGAGAATAATAGGAACAATTGTACACCAAAAATTGGATAACCTAGAGGAAGCAAATAGCTTCCTAGAAACACAATCTACCAAGACCGAATCAAGAAGAGATAAAAAATCTGCTGGTGGGACTGCAAATTAGTGCAACCTTTGTGGAA
>CAUYPO010014503.1:0-14406 GCA_963574435.1 Cheirogaleus major | reverse complement strand
ACACTGAACTCAGAGTATGTACTGCATTTAACTGAGCAGATACAGGTTAGTACTTTATCAAACTGTATAGTATATTTAACTGAGCTACCATACGTTCTGGATTTAAATTAAATTAAAGGTAGGAACTGCTGGGTTTTTTTTTATTTGTTTTGAGTCAGAGTCTCACTCTGTTGTCCAGGCAAGAGTGCCGTGGCGTCAGCCTAGCTCACAGCAACCTCAAACCCCTGGGCTCAAGTGATCCTTCTTGCCTCAGCCTCCCGAGTAGCAGAGACTACAGGCATGCGCCACCATGCCCGGCTAATTTTTCTATATATTTTTAGTTGGCCAATTAATTTCTTTCTATTTTTAGTAGAGACGGGGTCTCGCCCTTGCTCAGGCTGGTCTCGAACTCCTGACTTTAAGCGATCCGCCCGCCTCAGCCTCCCAGAGTGCTAGGATTACAGGTGTGAGCCACCGCGCCTGGCCGGAACTGCTGTTTTTAACCCAGAGTAGATGAGGTTTGCAAGGGAAGGAAGCCACCGTGTCTAACCAACAGTATGCACTGTTGATAAGGGTAAGGTGTGGTATCTGAACTAAGGGTAAGTACTATATTGAAGGACAACTTCTATTCTTCCAACCAAAAGCAGGCATTGCATTTAACCAGGCATTTAACCCAAAGGCAGGTAACTGTCTTCAACTGAGAGCAGAAGACACAAGGGCAGTCCCTGTATTTAGCTGAGCAGCGGATTTTCCTATTCAAAACACACATAGAAGGGAGGCTTGATGCCACCCCAGGCAACAGAACAGCCCTTTCTAGGAGCTTCCTCCTTAGCAGAGACTGGTCTCCACTGGCTCCCGACAACTCTATGACCCACTGTGAATGTGTCCCTGAGGGAGGTTCATTCAAGCTCTGGTGGGTAGCCAGGGATAATCCGACCACAAGGGCTGGATCTCAGATGTGCCCTGCTTCTGGGACAGCACATTGCGTCGAGGGGAATAAGAGGAACATGAGAACAGGTTTGTATGACTGTGTTTATTTGAACCACCAGATCGGCTCCAATAAAGAGCTCTCCAGACTCTGCCTCATCTTATAGGGAAGGGCTTAGAGCCAGGGAAGAGGGACCTGTTTCTTCTGTCCCTGAAGATCAAGATGGATTCTGGGATTCCTGGTGACCATTCAGACTCCTCCCACTGCCTGCCCCTGTGGGGGACTTTGGATGGGCCGCCCTGTCTCAGGTCGGGGGTGGGATCTCTTAAAGTCACCCTCTGAACTGCCCCCAATTGAGGGTTGGGACCTGGCCCTGGACACCTCATGTCTCTTGGCAAGTGTCATGATCCCTCGTCCATGAGGCCTGCTGCCACTCTCCACCCCACCGGGGGAAGGACATGAGTGCTCCCTCGCCGTCCAATGGAGACTCAAGAGGGTCCCTGCATGACATTCCTCCCTTCGGCCTCAGGCCAGCAGGCGGCTGTACTCTGCCAGGGCAGAGGACTTTTTTACCCCGTCCCAGATCCGGGCGGCATAGTGGAACCTATGAGAGGAGGTCAACAGTCAGGGGTGCCTTGGCTGCGGCTGCACTCAGCCTAGCAGCAGCCCTGCACAGGTGGGAAAACCGAGGCCCATGTATATGCCCTGAGCTGTGACTCTGAGCCTCTTGGAGCCCAGTCTCCTTGACTGAGATGCAAGGAAGTTGCTAACATGGCCCTGCTCCTCGTAGCTCACCCAGGTTGAGTGAACCTGAAAGTGCCTGGGCTTGGACTAAGACCTCAGATCCCCACCTTGAGGACTACACTTCTCCCACTGCACTCAGTGCCAGCCTTTGTGGGAAGGGGTCTATCTCCACCTCCCTCCAGAGCCTTGTGACAATGGGAAACATCTAACAGTGGCTGCACAACCTTCTACCTCCCAATTCTTCCCCTTCCCACTGGGCCCTGCTTTACACCACCGAGAGGAGTACTGCTGAGACTGAATGCCATCTCCGCATAGTGCCCTGAGTGGCTTCCTGCTGCTGTGTTTGCACCCCAGCCCCTCTGACCACAGCTGACTGCAAACAGACCCTGGAGAGCCAAGCTATTTCTCCTTCAAATTTGTTTTTTTTGAAATAAGAAGATGCAGACATGGACCCTTATGCTGCAGGTTCTGGACACAGAAGTCACCGAGGGGCTGGGGAGGCAGTGCAAGGCCATGTGAGGGCAGGGGGAGAAAGCCAGCAGGCAGAGGAGGAAAATAAGCGGGGACACTGACACCGTGCCAGCCAGTGGGAGCTGGAGAGTGCAGCTCCTGTGGCTCCTGATGGCTTTCTGCTTCCTGTCTCCTATAAGGCTATGATTTCTGTGACCAGGTTCCTGGAATAAATCTTCAAGCTTAACTGGGCTCATTGGTCCTACTCTCAGCAATCAAATGGCACGTAACCACAGGTGTGTGACCTTGCTATGTGACATCTTTCTCTAAGCCTAAACTTCCCCACCAGTAAAATCTGTGACAAGATCTATACGCCGCTGGCTAATCAGGAGGATCCAAAGTCCCATGAAAACAGCACGTTGCTTAGCTTGGGCGAGGGGCTTACAGGATGGTAGCAATCATCGCTGCTCTGGGAAAAGGAGCCAGAGGTCTGGAGAGGAGGGGCTCAATGAGGTCACAGAGATCTCTGAAAGCCCCCTTTTGTCTGCACCAGTATGGGGACCTCAGATTGACCCCTTCTGTAAAGAGTTCTTACCAGTTCTTCTCAGTGAGGATTGTGTGTGACAGCTGTGGCCGGGCCATGGACATCACTTGACTCCGAAGCTTGCTCACTAAGGACTGGAAACTGGGGTGGCCACGATACCCAGGCAGCAGGGAGAAGAGTGGGCTGGTACCAGGTCCTGCAAAGTGGAGGCAGGGAGGGTAAGGGGGAAAGACTGCCAGGAGAGGGTCTCCCTCCTGGTTAACAGCAGCCTGGGTTTCAAGAAACACCTCACTCAGCCCTGGCCCAGTTCTTCCGGTACTTTTGTGACTCTGAAACTTGTTCCTAAGAAACGGTCCTAGCACCCTGGGGACAGGCCAGAGTCTTCCTTCAGACCAGGTGGGTTCACACCATTCTCAAACCAGGGCAGCCCACATCACCTCCTAGACCAGCGTGGCCTGCGTCTCCCCCTGCCCAGGCCAGGACCTGTCTCCCCAAGAACCAGATTCGTGTGTGGCCTCACCGTACCTGCTCTTGGTGGGTTTTCACTCTCTGCTTCACTGTCCATGAAGGGCACCAGGAACAAGTTGACCTCAGAGTCCAGGAAGTCAGGTGGGAGCCCAGGGAAGACATTGCACTGTAACATGGACAGTGTACCTGGAGAAGAAAACACTTTGGTTTGCAGGTACTACATTGCAGGTTTGGAGAGATGGGGGTAGTTGATAGTTGAGGCAGGGTCAGGAGACTAATCCGGGGGCTTCTGCCATGGGACTAGATGAGGAGTTAGGAAGCTGTTGGCTAGCTCAGGGGTGATCTGGAAACCCTCACCCTTGTAACGCAAGTGGGAGTGGGCCATGAGCTGGTCGATCATCAGGTGCATCTGCCGCAGCTTCCGAGGACAGAAGTCCTCTCGGCGAGCTTTGTTCTGTAGGAAGACTGAGGGTGGGAGGAGACAGGCCCTGTGAGGCAGATGGCACTCAGCCTCATAAACTCCCCTTTCTCACCCCAGAGATCTGTCCTTACCCTGAGTTCAGATCATCGTGTAAATATTTATGTAACTTCACTTTCTTTTTTTTTTTGAGACAGAGTCTCACTCTGTTGCCGGTGCTAGAGTGCTGTGGTGTCAGCCTAGCTCACAGCAACCTCAAGCTCCTGGGCTCAAGTGATCCTCCTGCCTCAGCCTCCCAAGTAGCTGGGACTACAGGCATGCGCCACCATGCCCGGCTAATTTTTTCTATATGTATATTAATTGGCCAATTAATTTCTTCCTATTTTTAGTAGAGACGGGGTCTTGCTCTTGCTCAGGCTGGTTTCGAACTCCTGACCTTGAGCGATCTGCCCGCCTCAGCCTCCCAGAGTGCCAGGATCACAGACGTGAGCCACCACACCCGGCCTGTAACTTCACTTTAGCAACAGGTTTTGTGCAGGACAATGCAGGGGACCCAGGGTGAGTCGGATCTAGTTTCTGCCCTCAAGGAGCCCCCAGTCTGATGTAAGGGGTAGCGAATGAACTAGGTCTTTGTAGACGAGAAGTAGAGCAGAGAAAGGACAGAGCAGGCAAAGGAATGGCATGTGCAAAGGCCGGAAGAGGGAGAACATATGGATGGGGACCACTAGGATTCACCCAACACTCATTTCCTCAGCCCTGTGCTGGGAGATGCCAGGGACACAGAAACAGTCAGACCTGGGGCATGTCCCATTCGATCATGGAGTCAGACCCAGACTCAGGGGTCATGTCCTCAGTGGCCAGGGTTGGACTGAGGCAGTGGGAACCTGGGAGGAAGCAGCAGCTAATCCTTTTTGACTGTTCTCTTCACAACTCTCAGAAGTGCTTCTCCCAGATTCCCCACTTCTCCCTTCTCCCTCCCCACTTGCCCAGAGAGCTCCCGGCTTTCACCCTCTCCTTCTTCCTCCTGCCTATCCCTCCAGCCCCCCGAAAGCCGCTCACCGAGGTGGGGATAGTACTCGGTGCCTTCATCGGAGCCTGATGAGCTGCTGGACTCGTGGCTGGGGGACGGGGTGGAGGGCTTCACCATCTCTGCTGTCTGGAGGAACCTTGGGGTTTCGGGTGAGAGGCTGTGGCTTCTGCACTCGTAGCCCACATCCCACAGCTGGGGAGAGGACACCCTTCGAGGTTCCCATGAAAGCTACAGCCATGGTCAGAAAGATGCCACATACCGACCATGTTTCTCACACAATTTGAGAGAATTCAGAGACAACCCTCTCAGACACCAACCCATGGGCTTACGTCAACAGGACAATTGATGTTTATCCTCTTTTAAAAAGATAGACTTTTTTTAGAGTTTTAGATTCACAACAACATTGAGCATAGAGCAAAGTTCCTAAACACCCCCTCCCCCTCCCACACGCGCAGCCTCCCCCACTGTCAATGTGCCCGGCCTGAGTGGCGTATTTGTTATAGCTGACGGCCTGACTGACACGCCAGTTTACAATAGGGTTCACTTTCGGTGTTGTACATCTCATGGGTCTGGACAAATGTATGACAAGTATCCACCACCACAGCACCACACAGAGTAGTTTCACTGCCCTAAAAATCCTCTGTGCTCTGCCCATTCCTTCCTCCCTCCCTCCCTCCAGCCCCTGGCAATCACTGATCTTTTACCGTCTCCAGTTCTGTCTTTTCCAGAAGGTCATATCGTTGGAATCATATAGTCTGTAGCCTTTTTGGATTGGCTTCTTTCACTTAATTATATGTAATTAAGGTTCCTCTATGTCTTTTCATGGCTTGATAGCTCATTTGCTTTTAGCACTGAATAATGTTCCATTGTCTGGATGTTTCTTTATCCATTCAACCTACTGAAAAATACCTTGGTTCCTTCTAAGTTTTGGCAATTACAAATAAAGCTGCTACAAACGGCTGTGTGCAGGTTTTTGTGTGAATGTAAGTTTTTAGCTTATGCTATTTAAAAATAATGTTTCAAATATGTGAAAGTAAATAAAATAAATCTGTAATCTAAGCTAAAGGATAATGGAATCTGGTAAAATAGGTAGACATTCTCCTCACACAAAACACTGTCCACAATTTCAAGGGGCTCACTTACACCAAGGAGCTCACCTACCCACAAAGGCTTAAAAACAGGCTCTGTCATGTGTCAGCCCCTGAGCGATGCCTCTACCAGAACCTAAACTCCACAAGGGCAATCTGATTTGTGTTTTGTTCACATCTGTATCCCTCATGCCCAGAACAGTGCCTGGCATGCCTAGATGTGAATGAATCCCAATGGATGATGGTAGGAGGGGAGAGGGTGCTTCGGAATTCAGTCTCTTAGATCTGGTCAGAACAACCAGCTCCCCACCAAGTCGTTTTTGCTGTTGGCCAGACCCACAAGCTCACCCCCATCCCCAGGGTTACTAACACAGTGAGCTCTCATTTGTCAACTGCTTACTATGTACCAGGTACTATGCTGAATGCTTTAAATTCTTTAACTCATTTTATCTGCAGGAAATAGTTCTGCTGATGAGGAACTGAGGAGAGAAAACACATACCCAGTAAAAGCTGGGATTCAAATGCAGGGCCGCCTGACTCTGGAGATATTCGCTTCCTAATCCCAGTTCTCCCCTCCCTGTGAGCGCCCGTGCCTTCCTTCTCCCTGGGCCCTGTGCCAGTCTTGTCTGGGGGCATTTCTGCGACCTGCAGCTGCTTCAGGCAGGACTCTTGCCAGGTCCTGATTCCCTCTCTTTTCCTGCCTGCCAGGGTACCAACAGTTTGGCACACTTGCCTGGAGGAGATGGACGACAGAACTCTAAGGACCGGACGAGCCAGCTCCTCATGCTATTTATTCAACAAATTTGTACAAAACATCTACCTTGTGCCAGGTACTGTGTGAGGTGCTGGGTACTCTGCCCTTCTGGGGCTTACATTCTAACGTGGGAGAGGGATCACAAGGAGAGCTATAACATCCTGACAGGGAACGGCAATGAAGGAAAACACAGCAGGGAAGAAGAAGGGGAGAGTGACAGGGATGCCATGTTCGGCGGTCAGGGAAGCCTGAGGTTGGCCTGAATGGTATGAGGGAAGGAGTCCGAGAAGATCCACATACGGAAGAGTGTTTCCAGCTGAGAGATGAGCACAGAGGTCCTGAGGTGCAGGAGGAACAGCCATGAGGTCACCATGGCTTTAATGAAGGGAGGCAAAGCAGTGGGAACTGTCAACAGGGTGAACAGAGGGTATAGGACCTTGTACGCCATTCAGGGAGACACTCCGGATTTTATTCTGATAAATACGTAAAGTCAGAGGGCTGTGTGTGTGTATGTGTGTGTGTGTGTGTGTGTGTGCATGCTTTCATGGGGGTTTAGATGGGTTGACTGCTCCAACTTACATTTTATTTTATCACTATCTTTTTGAGACAGAGTCTCGCCCTGTCGCCCTGGGTAGAGTGCAGTGGTGCGATCATCACTCACTGCAACCTCAAACTCCTGGGGTCAAGCGATCCTCTTGCCTCAGCCTCCCGAGTAGCTGGGACTACAGGCGCAGACCATGACACCTGGCTAATTTTTCTATTTTTAGTAGAGACGGGGTCTCACTATTGCTCAGGCTGCTCTTGAACTCCTGACCTCAAGCAATCCACCGGCCTTGGCCTCCCAGAGTGCTAGGTTTATAGGCCTGAGCCACTGCGTCTGGCCCCAACTTACATTTTAAAAGGGCCCTTCTGGCTGCTGTGCAAAACCTGTGAGATCTTGGGCCAGTGGCTCAGTCTCTGTGGCTGTCTCCTGCCTCACTGTTCCCCTTCCCCCAGCTCCTCACCTATACAGACTCAGGTCCGTGAACCAGTCCTGGACGACAATCACCACGTGGCAGACCGTGAAGAGGAAGGCAGCAATCTGGAGAGACTGTGGGTAGGAAAGGACAACAGAGTTGAGAGTCCCTTTTGCCCAGACTGGGGTCACTAATCCTAGGACTCAGCTCAGGGGTAATAGGGCACAGGCCTCAGACCCTGAGTGCCCAGCACTGTGCTGACACTTCCCTTACAGACCATCTCTAAAACAAGAAAGGTAGGAATTATACTCCCATTTTACACAGGTGAATGCTGAGGCTTAAAGGGGGAGTGGGCAGGAAATAACTTGCCTGAGGACCAGACCCAGGAGTCGAGCCAGTTCTGACTTTAAATGCTGCCCTTTTCCTGCAGCCCTTGGGACACCCAGGGCTCTTATGAAGCAGAAACTAAGTCAACAACCCATACCTAGCTCTCCATCACAGATCTTGGGAGGTTGGGCTTGGGGATATAAAACCTCACCCCTAGGCCTGGCTCGGTTCCCTCACCTGCATCTCCACGTAAGTGTGTGGAAGGTTGTACTCCGGAGGCAGTTTGCGGTCATTGTTGATGAGATGGTCCAAGATGGAGGGGCTGAGGATGGGCTGGAGCAAGGAAGAGCAGAGAGTGTCAGGGAAGGAAGGGGCTAGTCACAGCTACCCAAGTTCCACATGCTGAGGGCAAATATGTTGCCTATCTCAGGACAAAACGGGTCAGAAACACAAGCAGGCGATTTCTAATCAGCAGTTAGTCAGCAAGAGGAAGCTAAAAAAGAAATTTTACAGCAGATACACTTCCCCAGCTCCTTTACAAATCATCGCTGCTCCCAAGTGTCTCATGTCCAAAGAGAAGAAATTTCCTAGTGATAATAAATTTAACATTTACTTGAATGAGTTATGTCACTCAAGGACTCTTTGTTGTTAGTTGTTTCACATGCTTTCAAATAACAATGATCAGTGTGAAAATTGGTGAAGATTTAAAAATTGCATCGGTGCATGTAAAAGAATAGGCGGTGAGCTCACCAAACGTTTTTAAAAAAATTTTTTCATGGTGGTGGGGGATTCTTCCAGTGAGGACTGGAAAACCTGCTAGACAAATTGTAAAAGAGCTATAACACTACACCAGATTTTTTTTTTTTTAAAGAAACTGTCAATTGAAAAACTACAAGAGCTAAATTAACTCGATAGTCTATTGACTTCTTATCATAGTGAGTGAAATTCTTTTAGAAAGGGGCTTTCACAACTGCTCACTTTCTAAAACTCCAAACATTGAGCAGTGCTCTGTTGTCTGGTTTTGTTAACTTCTGTTCTCTCCCTCACAGGTCTCCGATTCAGCCCACAGCTGGTTTGATTTGTCTCTAGGTCCTGGTGGTCCCTGCACAGGGCCTGGCACACAGGCCTCATGTCACACTTGTAGGTTTCCTACTATGTGCCATCAATGCCAGTGACCAGAACTCTGTTCCACCAACTATGGGCCGGGCCCTGTGTGCCGCAGCTCTGATCCACAGAGCCAGGGCCCTGCCCTGAAGAGCTGCAGGCAGGTGGGGAGCAGGAGCACACACTGTGACAATGAGACTGTGGCGAATCACGTGCTACGAAGGGAGGTGCACATGGGCAACAGTCTAGAAGACTCCCCAGAGGACTCTTCAGGAAGCAGGAGGCATCAGCCAGGCAAAAAGTACTGATAACAATATGAACAGCTAAGAGCATTTAGCACCTAATTTGTGTTGGGTGTTGTCATTAGGACCTGACTTGTATTAATTCATTAAAACCCTGTGATGTAGGCAACATGGTTTTCTCCTCTTAAAAAACCTGAGGAACCAAAATGTTAAGTAACTTGACCACGGCCGCACAGTTCGTTGGTGTTTTCGGGTGAAGAGAACAGGATGTGGAAAGCCCAGAGAAGAGAGAGACCGCAGCAAGGACTTGTGGTGTGTGTGTGTGTGTGTGTGTGTGTGTGTGTGTGTTGGTGGTGGCGCTGGTGGCCGCTCCAGAGGGTGAGGAGAGACAGTCTGAAGAAGTCAAGCCATACAACTCCAAATGCAAGGCTGAGGAATCTGGACTTAGCCTGAAAGCTGAGGAAAACTGCCAGGCAAACATATGACAGGTCAGTTCTAATGACAGTGACAAGCCTCAGCAATAACCTTGGGCCAGGTCCTGGCCAAGCACTTTGTCTGGAGTATCCTACTAATTCCTTGAAACTCCTAAGAGGCTGAGTACAATTATCACCCCTATTTACAGAGGAAGAGCTGAAGTTAAGGGTGTTAAAACTTACTTACGGTTTCTCAGCTGGTAAAAATTAAAAGGCAGGATCTAAACAGACTCCAGGGCCATACTTTTAAGTACTACACTTGAAGGCTATTTTGCAGAAGGTGAATGGGACAGGGGCAAAATGTGACAAGAAGAGACTAAAGGCCAAGAAAAGATACGACTTGCTCAAGGGCACCCGTGGCATCACTGGAAGCACATGGAATCCATGCAGGTTCTGACTTAAAAATACCCCAGGATGGGGCTGAATGCAGCATGTGGCAGGGTGGGGCAAGTGGAGGGCTGGCACCTGTGTGTCCAGGAAAACAATCCGCTCTTGGGTAATAAAGAAGTCAATGCCACTGGTCTGGTTGCCTCCTCGTTCCTTCATTTCAGCACTCTGTGCCCGGAAAACATATGCCCTGTGGAGAGAAGCAGGTGGGGGTAGATGAGATTTCTAGTTCTTGACTTTTGACATCCCCAAAGAAAGACTCAGAGCTGCCTACTCACTAAGCCTCCATCTGTGGTCCATGTCTGGAACACGGACGGGTTTTCTATCAGATGACTTTACTCCTACCCATAAGTAGATTGATTAGCTCAATTAATGAAGCCAGTAGACTGAGTAGTTTAAGAGCAAAAACTCTGCTTGATTGCTGGGATTCATACCCCAGCTTTGCCTCTTCCTGGCCACGTGGCTTTAGGCAAATTCCTTAACCTCCTTCTCCTTAGTTTCCTCATCTGTAAAATGAGGAAAATAAATCTCTTAAGATTACTGTGAGGTTAATATACATGAAGCCCTTAGAATAGTGCCTGATACATAGTGATATATAACTGTCAGCTATTAATTACCAATGCACCTGTGAGATTCCAGATACTGGAGATGCAGGATTGAAAGCCCCCCACCCCCATGGTGAGAGGTAGTTTGGTGTCTTGGTTCCCAGTTTTACCATTAGACACGTCTTCCTCGTTTCTACTTGTGCTGGGTGCTAGGGATACGAGGGCAAAGCAAGCAGAGGTGGGCCTTGCCATAAACCACTACCTTTAACTTGGTGACTCTGTGACTTGGACAAAGAGATTTTATCTTTTTCAATCTGTAAAATCAGAGTAGTACCTACCTCTCATAGGGAAATTTCTATCTCCCAGAGATGCTTAATATGTTGTCTGACACAGAACAGGCATCCTCCCCCTAACAAACATTATACTGAAAACCTCTATCTGCCAGATAGCAGGATATAGCAGTAAGAAAAAGTCTCCACTTCCATGGAACTTCTGGTCTACCTTACAAATCAACAGAAATCAGTAACTGTGGGTGTTAGAAGGCAGCGACATGCAATGTTCCAAGTGTAGATAACTTACTGGATGGAGCGGGAAAGGGTGGCCCTGAAGAGGGAAATGATGATGCTAAGGGTGAGAGAGACAGAGGGAGTCAATCAGGCGGGGTGGGGGTGGGGTGTGAGCGAGGAGGGGGATGAACTCGGAGAATGGCTACACCAGGCAGAAGACACGTGGCTTGTACAAGGAATCAAGGACCAGTATGGTAAGAGCAGAAAGGTGCGGGCCAGGGGAGCTAGGGAGCAAGCAGAGACTATGCAGGCCCTTGTGGGGTATGGTAAGGAGCTGGGGCTTTGGCCTGTAAACCTATCTAGAGAAGCCTCTGAAGAGATGTGAGTAGAGCAGTGACAAGATCAGATTTTGGTTTGAAAGTTCCCACTTGCTGCTGTGTGGCAAGGACCGTAAGATGGAAAGAGTGGAGACGGGCTTACGAGACCCAGTGCCGTGGGGTCTTCCTTTGCCTCTCTGACCTCTTCTCCTACAGCTCCCCTTCTTGCTTGCTCTGCTCCAGCTCCCCGGCCTCATGCCATTCTGCACACACTGGGCAAACTCCCACCTCAGAGGCTTTGCTACTCCTGCTCATTGGAATGCACTACCTCCTCCAAGGATGTTTTTCCCCAAATGTTCCCCTCAGTGAGGCCTTCCCTCAGCACCCTATTTAAAACTGTAATCTAGCCCACCACCCCTCCCTATAACCTCTTCTCTTGTTTTGTTATCACTTTGTAACATGCCAAATAACATTTATTTTGTTTACTACCTTCTCCATTAAAATATAAGCCCCATGAGGGCAGATTTTTTTAGTTATACCACTGTATCCCCAGCATCTAGAACAGTGCCTGGCACATGGTAAGCGTTAAACAAATACAGTGAACTAAAGCTGGGAGACCAGATAGGAGGCTTTTGGCATCCTCCAGGGGAGATATTAATGGCTTAGACCAAGGAGGTGGGGATAAAGGAGGGGAGAAATAGATGAATTATAAACAGAATCAGGAGGTAACATCTATGAGATCTGATGAAAAGAGCTGGAACCAAAGTCAGTGGACAAAAAGACAAGCTGAGCCAATAGGATTCTCTCTAGTCCAGGAATCCAGAGCCATGGGGAAATTTTGCCAGGGGTGAAAGCTGAAGTGGAAAGAATGCTATTCGAGAGAGCTGGAGCTGTGCCAAAGTGGAACCAAGAAGAGCTGAAGTCATGAGTGAGCAGAGAAGAGGGGATGTGGAGCTGCCCTGGGAGAGAGGAAGAGGATCCTCGCAGCTCTGGTTCTAGCGAATGAAGATTCTTAGGGCAGTGGGGTTTTTTTTTTTTAACCTTTTCTATGTCTCCATCAGCTCCCTCTGAGATCTGGTGAAAAGAATGGACCTTTCCCATAGAAATCTGATTGCAGATGTATGTAAAATTCTGCATACACTGTTAGTGGGGTTTATGAACTTCCTGATGCCTGTATGTGGAGTCCATTGTAATATCACCTGCCCTTCCTCCCCCTCCTCCTTTTTTTAGAGGCAGGGTCTTGCTCTGTCACTCAGGCTGGAATGCAGTGGTATGATCATAGCTCACAGCAGCCTCAAACTCCTGGCCTCAAGCAACCCTCCCACCTCAGCATTCCAAAGTGCTGGGATTATAGACATGAGCCACCACACCTGGCCATAAATCCCTACTTTTTAAAGATAACTTGAGTCTGTTTCTTACCACCTAAAGTGGCTACTATCCCTTCTCATTCCCCATTCTGATTCTTCCTTAATTAGACTGTATATCTTCCCCACTCCTTAATCCCTGCGTTTCTCTCTTTCCTTCTCTGCCCTATTTCAGGCCCTATTTCTTAACCTCTCCCCTCCCCAAATCTGTAACTGTGACTTTACCGTTTTTTTTCCAGACAAGAGTCTTGCTCTGTTACCCCAAGTAGAGTGCAGTGGCATCAGCCTAGCTCACAGCAACCTCAAACTCCTGGGTTCAAGCAATCCTCCTGCCTCAGCCTCCCAAGTAGCTGGGGCTACAGGTATGTGCCATGATGCCTGGCTAATTTTTCTATTTTTTCTTTTTTTTTTTTAGTAGAGACAGTGTCTCCCTCTTGCTCAGGCTGCTCTCAAACTCCTGAGGTCAAGCGAGCCCCCGACCTTGGCCTCCCAGAGTGCTGGGATTACAGGTCTGAGTCACTGCTCTTGGCTTCCCTTTATTTTCTTAATCATATTCCATCTTTACTCAAGAATGTTGTTCTGAGCAGGGAATCCTCATGCTTGGTCCTCCCCAGCCCAGAGAGGTAAAGCCATTTCCCAAGGTGATACAGCAGGGCTGAGGCTGGTACAGAACCCACTCCCTGTATCCAGATCTCTTTTCCCCAATCGTATCAGCCACCATCCTATATTTGCTCTGTGCCAGGTGCTCGTTAACTTTTGCCTTCCTGATCTTACTTTATCCTCCAAAAATCCACATGGATGTGGGATATTGGGCAGTGAAGTGATCCGCCCAAGGTCAACCAACTGATAAGTAGCAGGGCTGAGCCTGTGGTGGCCCTAAATCCAAAGCCTTAATGACAGTATCATCCCACTTCCTGGCTGGGGCCTGTACCATTTCCTGGGGCAAGCAGTAAGGGAAGGAGGAATAGGATTGGTTGCATTAAAACTACATGGGTTTTATCCTGCCCATATCATCTTCATCTCATGAAGACACTGAGACCTAAAAAAGAAAAGCAGCTTCCCAAAGTCCTTTGGTAACATCATTTGTAACACCCAGACCCACTTTGCCCCTGTCCATGGTGGGTGCCGACTTCCCTCTTAGACTCCACATATCCTTTATGTGATACCCTACTCACCTCTGATCCTCCTCTGGAGTGTTGGCTGACAACAATGACATGACCATGGACTTGCCTGTCCCCTGGAGGCCCAAGACACCAACCACCAGCACATCAGTCTGATCCAACAGGTACTGTGGAAAGATAGAGGAATATGACCCTCACAAATCTGTCAGTTGCTGGGGCTGGAGTGAGACGGGGGACCCCAGACACCTGTGTGCCTCGCCCATCTGCCTTATCAGATATGAATAAAAACTTCTACGGTCGCAATCCTCTAAATTGGGCATGGGGCCTCTGTTCTGTCATGGTAGGGTTATGTGGAATGTTCCGGGCACAAAAAACAGTATTTATAAGAACTCTGAAGCAGAAAAAAGCCTGGCATAGCCAAGAAGCTGAAACGAGGTCAGTGTGGCTGGAACACAGTGGGGATAAAGGAAAATGTGATCTTGGGGAAAAGCAGATAAGAGGCACAGAACAGAAAAGCAGGTTAGAGAAGACAGGACCCGGTAAGTGAGCGCTACTCTAGTGGTCTCTTGAGAGGCTTCCTACTTCAGGCTGGTTGGGAAAACATGAGGAAGCACAAGAAAAGGAGTGGTGTGCAGAAGGGGGAGATCAGCCTATCCAGGCT
>CAUYPO010014501.1:0-35664 GCA_963574435.1 Cheirogaleus major | reverse complement strand
ATACCTCCCATTTTGTTTTTATTGCCTAGAATTGCTTTTGATATCCGGGGTCTTTTCTGGTTCCAAACGAAGTGTAAAATTGTTTTTTCCATATCTGTGAAGAATGATGTTGGGATTTTAATAGGTATTGCATTGAATCTGTAGATCAGTTCGGGTAATATAGATATTTTAACGATGTTGAGTCTGCCGACCCACGAACATGGTATGGATTTCCATCTGTTTACATCTTCTGCTATCCCATGGAGTACTATTCAGCTCTAAGAAATAACAGTGATATAGCACATCTTGTATTTTCCTGGATACAGCTAGAACCCGTACTACTAAGTGAAGTATCCCAAGAATGGAAAAACAAGCTCCACATATACTCACCAACAAACTGGTATTAATGGAGCAGCACCTAAGTGGACAGATAGGAACTACATTTATAGGGTATTGGGTGGGTGGGAGGGGGGAGGGAGGTGGGTATATACATACATAATGAGTGAGACGTGCACCGTCTGAGGGATGGTCATGCTTGAAGCTCAGAGTAATGGGGGGAGGGGGGGCAAGGGCATTATTTGAAACCCAAAAATTTGTACCCCTATAATTTGCTGAAATAAAAAAAAGAAAAAAGAAAAAAAAATAGTAAAAGATATACTTTTGATTTCAGACGATAGAAATTGTACTCCAGGTGGAATATTATTATAGATTTCTATGTGAAATTGTTACTGTCAGTTAGTGCATTTAAAATTGGCATCATTTCACTGAGTGTCAAACTTATAACAAAAGAAATTTCAGGAAACAAGACTCTGGACTATGGGGAATAAAGTTATTATTTTTGAAAAACATGTTATTTCTCCAAACTTTAAGAACTATCTTATAAAGTTTTCTTCTATATATTTTATCTGCTTTTAGAAGTAGTAATTTCTTTCATTTTTCTAATCTCTTACCCTATATTTATTGGTGTTAATGTTAATGTTAATGTTAAAGGGGATAATTTTCAAATAGTTTTAATTGTTTCATTCTTGGAAATAGTTCAGGAATGGTTATACTGCTCTCTACAGGGCTGGAAGCAAAAAACAGAATGATTTAATATTCATGTTGACAGATCTGGAAATGGGAACAAAACTGTGTCTTAATTTAGCCCATTGTCAGTTTGCAAATAATATGGTGGAAATGTACATAAGACTAGTTACTAAGTTTCTTAGTCCATTTGGGCCACTCTAACAAATTTCAATAGACTGGGTAGCTTATAAACAACAGAAATTTATTAACAGTTTTAGAGGCTGGGAAGTCCAAGATCAAGGTACTTACAGATTTAGTGTCTGATGAGGACTTATTTCCTGATTCATAGACCGCAAATTCTAGCCATGCCCTCATATGGTGAAAGGGATGAAACAGCTTCCTTGGGCCTATTTTATGAGGGCATTAATCCCATTTGTGACCCATTTAGTCCTCATGATCTAATCACCTCCCAAAAGGCCCACTGTCTAATACATTACCTTGGAAGTTAGGATTTCACCATATGAATTTTTCAGGAGGAGAAGGGCACAGACATTCAGACCATAGCAAAGACTTTTCCCATCTGGGAGTAAGTGAAAATAAATACATATTATGAAGGTATGTATGAATAAATCTACACATGCAATTCTCTTAGACTTGAGAGCAAAGACCGATCTTTGATATGTTTCTTAACTCAAAATTTGCTTTGAATCACCTTTATAAAATATACTATGGATAATGCATTCACTTTTCTATTTTTGTGTTTCACCAGTAACACAAAACAGTAACAGTAAACAGTAAACAATAACAGTCAAACAAAGAGTTTTCCTAACTCTTTCTAATATTATTTGAATTGGGTTCTAAAAAGAAAGTAAGGAGAGTTGACATAGCCTTTTTGCTTACCTTAAATTATTTGAATAATCTGTTCCCCAACTATTGTCTTACCTTAAAATGTGGAAAACTAAGGCCTCTTATTGGGAAATAAATTTGGTTTATGAATTTATAGGAAGTTTTAAAACTGATGTAATATTATATGTGTTATGTACTGTCATTATCCAGTATCCTTGGGGGATTGGTTTTGGACCTCCTGTGGATAGCAAAACCCATGAATTCTCAAGTCCCTGATATAAAATAGTGTAGTATTTGCATGTAGCCTATACATATCTTCCTGTATACTTTAAATAATCTCTAGATTACTTATAATATCTAATAAAATGTGAATTCTATGCAAATAGAAGTTACACAGGGAATAAAAACAAGAAAAAAACGTCTATACATGTTCAGTATACACACAACTTTTTTTCAAATATTTTAATCTGTCGTTAGTTGAATCCAGGATTGGAGAATGCATGGATATGGAGGGCTAGCTGTGTGTGTGTATGTGTGTGTATAATTTTGTAGATATCATATATAGCATATATATAAATTTTATATACATATACATATTTATATGCGTATAATATTTTATAGGTAGTATATATATAGATAGCACTATCTATGAAAGTTGTTGTTATTCCTCATCTAACATTTATAAAATAAGAAAAAAAACCCACTATGTTTTTGGACTTTGGAACATAAATCCACTAAAAAAGTTAGTTTTGAATTTTGGACCAAATGACATATTTTATATATAGTTTATATTCTACTCTGTCATTTTAGCAGATTTTCTGTGCTTTGGTTTTATCATCTGTCAGGTGAGGGTAATGATATCTACCCTGAGGGTTTTAGAGAGATTTAAGAAGTTAACATACATGAAATGAACAGCATGGCATCTTGAATCCCCACACAATTGTTCAATAAATTGGTAGGACTTCTAAAACACAATTTACTTTGTCAAACACAGCTTCTGAATTTTCCAATTGGAGTAGTACAAAGTAATACTTTTGAGGTAGTTCCCTTTTCTGGTTCTTAGAGTACCTATCAATAAAAAAGTAGTGCCTTAGGTCAGCTCCCTAGAAGCAGACCTTGAGATAGAGAGTCTAGTACACGTGAATATTTGAGGGAGTTTTCTTCTGGAAAAACCTGTATGGGCATGAGTGAAGCAGGACAGGAAAGGAAAAAGAGCTGATGAAGGAATTGATGTTATGTTAGATAAGAGTCAGGCAAGGTCATTCTGAACAGTGGTTATCTGAACTGAGACCTAATGGAAATGAGAGAGAGATTAATGTAAAGAAGTAGAGGAAGGTATGCCGCACAGAGGGAATGGTTACATGCAAAGATCCTAAGGCAGGCAATGCTTGATTTATTTGAGTAACACCAAGGAGGCCAGGGAGGGTGAAAACAAGTAAGTGATATGAAATGTGGCTAGAAAAATAGAGACAGCAGAGTTCACTTTGAGTCCTGTAAACCATGGTAGAGCTTTTATTCTAGGAGTGATAGGAAACCATTGGAGTGATGTAAGCAAAGAAATGTTATCATCTGATTACAATTTAAAAGGATTATTCTGTTTGGAGAATAGATTGTAGGGAGAAAGTAGGCATTAGTGTCAGATTAGAAATAATTGTGGCTCAGGCAAAAGACAATGGTGACTTGGACTTTTTGGAAGCAATGTATGAAGCAAGAAGGGGTTGATTTTGGAATACATTTGAAGTTGAGCAGTCAGGATTTGCCGATGGATTAGATTTGCAGTTTTCAAGGAGTGAACCTCAGTCCAGAAGCGTTAGTTTCATCTGTGTGCTTGGTAGAACTGCAGATTCTTGAGCCTCACCCCAGACCTGCTAAATCAGAAATCTGGAGATGAGCCCCAGAAATCTATGTTGTGATAAGTCATACAGGTGATCTCTTGCATGTTAATATCTGAAAAACATTGGATTATAAGGAAGGGGAATCCAAAGTGAAAAACAAAGGATTACTACAAGGGTTTGATGTGAAGTGAGCAACTGGGTGACCATTTATGAAAATAGAGAACACTGGAAAAACAGTTGATTTGAGAAGGTGAATCAATAATTAAATCTTTGATTTATTTAAAATTTTTTAATTGTGGTAAAATAAATATAATATAAAATTTACCATCTTAGCCAATTTTAAGTGTAACAGTTCAGTAGTATTAGTACATGCACATTATTATATAACCATCTCCAGAACTTATTCCTCTTACAAAACTGAAACCTTATATCTATTAAAAACAATTCCCCAACCCCCCACTTCACTTCCTCCTTTTCCCAGGTCCTGGTAACCACCATTCTATTTTATGTCTCTATAAATTTGAGTACTCCAGATACTTCATTGTATTAGTCAGCTTGGGTTGCCATAACAAAATTCCATAGACTGTGTGGCTTTACAAACATTTATTTCTCAAAATTCTGGAGGCTGGGAAATTCAAGATGAAGGTGCTAGTTCCTCAAAGTGCTTTGAGTTCCAAATGTGTATTAGAGAGGATTTTCAAGATGAATTTTGAAAGCTGACTTCTTTGGAATACTGGCATGGGGTTAAACAGTAAAGAACACTAGACTTAGAAATGGAAATTATGGTCAAGATTTTGGTCTTTTCCCTACCTGAGTGATCACAGATGATTTACTTAATCTCTCTCGGCAATGATAGCTTTAAAAGAGTTTGGGGATAATTATTTATTCCCTAAAGTGTTATAAAGATAACAATAGAAAAAAAACCCTGGCACATAGCAGATATACAATACATATTTGTTAAATCTAAATGTATTTTATGTATTATGTACATATTATAGATTTACATATATTGTGTTACTTATGGGTTCTTAATGTTAGATCACTATTGTTTTGCTCTATTATTACTTTTTTATTTTTAGTTATAATACCATTAATATTTTGATATTATTTTTCTTATTTTACTATCAAAGATTTATCCTGATCCAATCTATATTTGATTAAAACATGTAATGAGTTTTTATATATTGCATGTATAATATCAATTTCTGTTATTATATAGTATTAAAAATTGTTCTTTTTTTAAAGAATAATTTCATTAAGAAAAAGTATAATTTGATTTAGAAAATTAAAAAATGCTTAATAGAACATTTGTTGATACTGAATGAAAAATTATGTAATGATTATTCTGTGATTTCTCAGGTGTAGATAATCATCTTTTACACAGACTCACTCCAATTTTTTTAAAAAAGTGTTCCTTATTCTTATATTGTGTGGGAAATAAAAGGGGAATGCATTTTACAGAATTTAATATTTATAACACATTTTAAAGGTATTCTCTTTTAATACACTTAGCAAGAGTATTTAAACAAAACTATTATACTATCCTACAAAATACCTTATAAAAATCAAAGAGATTAACTTGAAAAGGAGTGAAAAACAAAAGGAGTAAAAAGAACCTCCTTTAAATCCAACGTTCATCGGGAAAAAGTGCATTAGATAATCATGAAAAGACTTAGTTTTCTAAATATGAGCATTCCACATCTTAGAAGGCAGGAAAAAATACAGTTTTACGTAGATTTGGTAGAAGGGCATGGCCAGAAAATGTACGAGGAGTTGGTGTTTGTGTGTGTGTATGTATGTGGTACGTGTGTGTGTTGGTTGTGTAGTAGTAATGGTAATTTATGATAATTACAGTACAAGCTAAGTACTTACATAATAGGTGCTGAGTCATTTGCATACATTATTGAATTTACTCCTCTCATCCTTCTCCTATTATAAACATATTTCCTTTATACATTTGGGAAATTCAAGGCTTTAAGAAGTTAAGTAACTGCCCTATGGTTGTACTGCTGAAAAGAGACATCAATGCTTTTTAAGGGAGAATGCAAAATCGTCTATCTCATCTGAAATCTATTTGTGGGGCATGGCTTTGATTACTCTTTAATATTTATCTCAAGCACCTGCTTATTACAATGTGCTTTGTGATGTCTGTGCATACTTATTGACTTCCTGCAGGTGCCTAATGGGATACATAGTTTACTTGAAAGCAGATTTTGCCCAACAAGAATTGTTTTCCAAAATTGTTATGACTCATAGAATTACCTGAAGTCAACTTCAAACTCCCTGCAACATCTTTGGCACTCCGAGTCCAATTATTTTTAAATCTAAACCTTGGCTAAGCCAGATGGTGTTTGTGTAGTTACTTTCTTTTCTTCTTCTTTACCATTCCCTGCCACTGGAAAAGTAGATACCACTGGATTAACTTCAGTTTTCCAAACTCTTATATTTTATTATGCTGACCAAAATAAGGGCAATAGAAAGATGGACAAAACCAATTCTCTGCTGTCTAAAAATCATGTAGGAGAGGCAGAAAAAATGCAAAGAAGAATCAAGTTGAAACACTGACATGAGTGAAAGACTCCATGGTACATTCTGACCAAAATAATGGTCCTGACATCTGGTACAAAGAAGCATAAAGTGCTGGGATTGGCATTTGGGTGTGAGCTGTGAGAAATATCTGGGTGTCTTATACACAGTACTCCTTACATACAGCAGTGGTCTACAAAGCTCCAATGGGCACACCCCAGCAAAGCTATCCCAGGGCTAGCAGTTATTTGGGCCCAGGGTTTTAAGATGATGGGATGATGCTGTCATCTGTCAGACTTGGACATATTACTGCTGATGGTGTTATTTCCTCTGCCCAATTTCTCACTCTCAGCACTTAACTTGCTTGAAATGGTAATGTGTGGTGATATGCCATCCACATCCTTTTGCCCTTCTGCTTGCCAAGCCTGCATTTTTCAGTTTTTTTCCTTTTGTGCTCTCCTAAAACTAAATGAATTACCTCTAAAAAACCTGGGAGCACCTGCCTGATTTACAATGGCCCTATAACCTGGTCACAGAGAGGATAGCCTTTGTTTTTGAAATGTCTGATAATTTTGAAGGGAAGGTACTAAACTGTTTCATCTATAGAAAGTTGTGTTTAAATATTTTATTAAACATATTTTACAACCTGAGACAGTGTTGATTTGAAAACCAGTTAGGATTTTCAGTTAATTTTTTAACGCCTGGCAGCTAGACTACATAACTGAAATGCTGACACCATATTATTTAAAATAGCATTGCCTGTGAGGCTAGGAGAAGCTATTTCAGACAAACCTCAAGAAGGCTGGTGAAATAATGGCTGAAGTTATGTCATGTCAGCCAATTCCTCAGCATGGAACAGCACTGTGAGGCCAGAGTTGTTATCCTTCACTGAGACATAAAATCTATATCTTGATCCTTTTGGTCATTAAAGGTCCTATGGGAATTGTACCTAGAGGGAGTGTGCATTTACCCACTGTGTTGGTCAAAGGTCAATATGGCTGGTATCGCTGAACCTTTTCAATATGATATAATCAAAGTACACTTTTTGGAAGGTCTCTGGGCTTGTGATTCTATATATAGTTTGCAATTCATGAAGAAATGGGTTTAGCTGTTGGAGTGACTGATATTAAACCTACTAAAGAAGTGCCCAAATAGAGAAGGCATCTGTGGAACCTTTTTATGTGGTAAATTATTTTTAAGTCATCATTTTCTCTTAAACTGAAAAGGAAATTTTAATTTAGTTGATTAGTCAGCAGCCCAACATCTCTTTCTGTACAAACAGCTCTTTCTGCACAAACTGTACAAACTCATTACCTGTTTCCTTAGTTAAATGGGAGGAAAAATCATGAGGCCAGAAGTGGAAGTTGTAGGTGGGGCAACAGTCTAAGCTGGAAATCCCTGCCTGTCACTCCATTTACTATCCTTATGTCTCTAGGGATAACAAACCTTTTAGTCTATAAAGTGGAGTAATAATAACCTGTTTTCACCATCTCACAGGGTTGCATTATGATGTAATATGATTGTTTGTTTGTGAGTGATAAGTCTGTATGTAATTGTCTCCTTGGAGTAAACGAGGTAGTCCATATTTAGCATATTTTGATAATAAATTGATATTTGTCTAGAAAATACAAACATACACAAACCATGTAAACAAGAATGGTCCCGAAGGATATTATGATCATGAAATAAATGGATTTTTGTTTTCAGTCTTCCTTCGTCACCCTTTGGCTTTCTATTCTCTCCTAGTAACATCCTGGTGATTTGGGGTGTCAACGTCAGTGACCCTTGCCCAGCAGAGGGCTCATGCTGCTGCACCATTCCCAAATCCTCTATAAGAGAACCTGTATTTCCTCAATAAACTAAAGTGACTGCTGCTCTCATCTGTTCCCTCCCCCATAGTATACATTTTTGATGGTCCTAAATCTATCCTCTCAGATTCTGTCCATTATTCCGAAACTCTAAATACCCCATTTCTCCACTCTTAGACATTTTTTAAAAATGATAACACTTCTGAAACTGGGGAATATCTCTTAGATGTTTGTTTCTTCCTTAACACTTAACAAAAGTCTTTTATAAATCTTACAATCAAGGGAATCTTAGAATTAGGAATACATAACAAAGAGAAGATTTGAAAAATCTAATTAATTTTTGAAGAGGTGATTTATTCACAGATTTAAAATTCAAAAGTAATAAGCAAGTAGACAATGAAGTTTTTCTTCTCAACCTGTTTCTCCCATCAGTATCTCTTCCCAGAGACAAACAGCATTTATATGTATTTGAGCATATAGACTTTTATTATTAATTTTTAAAAATAAAAAAATATTATAGAATCTGCACATTATTTTTTACACGTAAAATATATTTGGATATTGTTCATTATTAGTACATAAACAGCTTTATTTTTCTTTTTAAGGACTACATATTATTCGATTGTAAAGATATAACTTAATTAACCTCCATAAAATTTATACCAATTTTTTTCTTCAGTAATATATGATACACCAGATTCCCCACACCCTTTAAAACATACTCCACAATCACATTTGCCAGAGGTTTTTAAAAGTGAATGTAAAAATCATTATAAAAGCATTATGTATAAAAGACATTTATAATTATCTTTCTGTGAAATGCCAGTTCATATCTATTAACTTTTTTTAAGTCAGCTTACTGTGTTTTTTCTTTATATATTACAGAAACTAGCCATTTGCTTGTGAAATGTGTAAATACATTTTATACTCAAAAATGTATTTTTCACTCTAGATTTTACTTTATTAAAATTCTTCCATTGTTTCCTCTCTACTTTTATGATTTAGATTTTTTACATTCAAAACGTGGATTCATCTGGAATGTATTGTGGTATAAGATACCATAGGGTAGATACTATTATTTTAGTGGAGATTTTTACTTAGACAAAACAGTTTCATTGAAATGTGAATATTTTTCGAAGTTTTAAAATAAAATACCTGTTTTTTATTGTTAACAAGTCTTAAGTGGAGAGGTAAAATATGAGGAGGATGTGCCTCTCCTCTCAGCTGCTCAGGAGGCTAGGGCAGGGGGATCACCTGAACCCAGGAGTGTGAGGTTGCTGTGGAGCTGTGATGATGTCACTGCACTCCAGCCCCAGCGACAGAGAGAGACCCTGTCTCAAAAAAAGAAAAAAAAAAAAAAAGAGGAGAAATAGGTCTTTTGCCATCATGTGGCTATTATTGCTCAGGGACCTTCAGCTGATAATTGAAGAGGAAGGAGAAATGAATTATAGTTGTCGGGAGAAGGGGGAAGAAGACAGCAGTTAGAAGGGAGAATGAAAAACAAGGGCAAATATTTTCATTCTTCTCCATTTATTCCCTTGTAGATTGATCATTAAAACATTCATTAGTGCATACACATATTTTAAGTCTAATTAGAAGTGTTTCAAATATAAAATAATGTTTTTCTACATCTGATAACAAGATTAAAGTTCTAAGAATAAACAGAATGAGTTGAGAGTTGGAGTGTAGTTTTCAATTTGGCAATTCTACTTGTATAGATTCAAAATATATTCTTCTAATTCTTCTAATTTAAAGCTGAAAATACTTTGTTAACCCTCAGTAAGTAGGTTTTTAAACCTTTGTAACAACCCTGAGAAATTGGAGATTTTGAAAACTCCATTTTGTGGATTGAAAATTTATATTTTATAAGATGAAAACTGGTTTTGTCTTCTATTCTATTTAATCTTTAATAAAGAAATTGCCATATATATTATTTTTCAAAATTTTTACCATTTTGAAATATATTTTATGTATGAGAAACTCATTAGATGAGTGTATTTAGTATAACTAAGTTTCTACTTTAAAATCTTAAAGAAAGACAGTAAACATAGCATCTTGTCTCCTATCAAAGTTTATCAGAGGACATTTGCAATGCATTATTAAGTACTGGGTATTAGATGCACATGTTGGCATAAAAATACAAGTTAAATAAATAAAAAATACATGGCACACACAGTAACTACATGTTGAAGAAATGTCATGGATGTACAGTTTATTATAACTAGATGCAGTGATCCAATATGACAAAAAAAAAAAAAAAAAAGACCAAACAATTCTGAAAGAGCAAATTTAGGATTAGGTTATTTACACACATTAATGTGGTCTGTATGCTGGATATATCAACATAGTAGGTAAGAAAGAACATTGCAATTGGAGTAAAAAGATCTGGGATTAAATCCTAATTCTGTTGATTTGGGACCTCAATTTCCTAATTTATAAAATGCAGCTATTTTACTAGGAAAGGGCCACTCCTGTGGACAAGTTTGGCAGGCTGGTAAGTCCTATATAGACCAATTCTAAAAAATTATGTTTTAAGTGCTTAAATTAAAATACACCAGGATTGCAAAGGAAAGCAATTATATCAAACTGCAGTTACCCAAGTATTAAAACACACAAATTTGCATTTTTATGATATATAGGCCTTTTAAAGTTAACACATTAAACAGCAAAAGTCAGCAAAGTATCTCATAACTGCAATCTTTTCAAATTAGCAATGAGTTTAATATATTGGTATTGGCAACAGCTAAAATGTGATATGAAAACATCTAATTTCATTTGGTTACAAAGTTACAGGTACTGCTAATACTGCAGGGTTTGTGGCCTACTTCATAATTGAATGAAATGTTAAAGTTCAGTTAGAAGTGAGTGAAAATAAAGATACAATTTTTTTTCTCTCACCAAGTTTGCATAGTTGCTGAATTCTTTCTGTGGATCATAGCATACAAACACTTGAGCTTTAGTATTTGTAGGTTGTTATCAGTTTCAAAATGTAAATGATTTCTTTATGATTCCTCACTTGTTTACATGTTCACACTGCCCAGGATCATGTATATAAGCTAAACTAAACAAAACTAAAAGTGTTATAACAAAATTTTGTGAGATTACCTCTAGCTAATCAAGGAAAACCATAGCTCTCCTCACTACCATTAGTTAGGAGTTAAAGTTTAATTTTTCACTAGTTCTGTTGAAAATTTCTTAAACAAAAAGTGACCTACCATCTAAGAGTGCCTATGTTATTCAGAGTTCTCCAAAGAAGCAGAATCAACAAGGTATATATTGCTATAGATTACATGTTTGTGTCTCCCAAAATTCATATGCTGAAGACTAAACCCCCAGTGTGATGATATTTGGAGGTGGGGTCTTTAGGGAGTAATTAGGTCATGGGGATAGAGCCCTAGTGAATGGGATTAATTCCCTTATAAAAGGAGGGGTAGATGGAGGACCTCTCTCCCTGTCCCTCTTCTCCTCCCTCCACCTTTACCTCTTCCCTCTGCTCTTCACCATGTGAAGATACAAGGAGAAAACTGCCGTTTGAAAACCAGGAAGAGGGCCCTCACTAAAACCTACTATGATGGCACCCTGATGAACTTCCCAGCCTCTAGAGCCATTAGAAATAAGTTTTTGTTCTTTAATCCTCCCAGTCTATGACCTTCTGTTATAGCAGCCCAGACTGGCTGAGATATATCTTTACGTATATTTTTATATATAAATATATAATATATAATTATAATATACATATAAATAGATTTATGTTAAGAATTTGGATCACGTGCTTACGGAGGCTGACAAGTCTCAAGATCTGCAGTCGGCAAGAAGGAGAACGAGGAGTGACAATAGAGTAGCGCTAGCCTGAGTCCAAAGGTCCGAGCACCCGGAAAGCTGATGATATAAGTGCCAGTCCAAAAGCCAGCAGCCTCAAGACTCCCATAAAGCAAATGTATCAGTTCATGTCCAAATAAAGGAAAAGACTAATATTCCAGCTCAAAGCGGTTAGGCAGGAGAAGCATCCCCCACACCCTTATTGTAGGAGGGTCAGACTTTTGTTCTATTTAGGCCTTCAACTGATTGGATGAGGGATATGGGATGTCCACCCGCATTAGGGAGGACAATCTGCTTTACTCAGTCTACCAATTCAAATGTTAATTTCATTTAAAAACACCCTCACAGATACACCCAGAATAAAATTTGACAAAATACCCAGGCACCACATGGCCTAGCTAAGATGTCACATAAAATTTACCATCACAATGCCTATAGGGAGAAATCATTTTTAATATCATAGGCATCATTATCCCAATTGGAAACTTACTATAATGAAAAAAAACCCACGAAAACTAGTGAGATAAACTGGTTCTACATAATTGAAATTACAAGAATAATATTGAAATGAAAAGAAAGTGATTTAATTTTAGTATAATATGTAGAATACAGTATTTTTATTTTGAATGTTATACTTTTCTTGCTGTTTGAATAAGTAATCAACTTAAATTTCCTATGTGTGTAGACCGAATGCTTATGTATGCAGGGGAAAGCAGAGTGTGGAAGAAATAAAATGTTTGAATTATTAAACAGATTTTTAAATACTTTTAGAAACTTGTCAATGGGTCTTGACATCGCTATTTAACTAATGCAAATATTGATTAAATTTCTTTATATTTCACTTATATGATCATTTATTATGACATTTTGCCTTTCATCTTAAAAATATGCTCGCAAAGAGCATACAAAATTAGGATTGAGGTGGTGATTTCATTTCAGGTTTCAACAGACCAGTGCTGGGAAATTAAACAAGTGATATAAATATGGTCTTTGCCTGAACTTGCTCATTTTATGAACTGGAATAAAAATACTTGTTATCAAACATTAAATATGAAGCCTTTTTAACTCCTTGGATGAAATTCTTAATATGAATTTACTCAACCTTGTAAATAAATTAAAAAAATTAATTGACCTGCACAAATTTGTTACCAACCTTCTCACTCCCAGGATACTTAACTTCTAGTAAAATGAAGAAAATTAACATTTCTTCCTATTTGTCTCTCAGATATTAATGCTTATGGGGGTTGAGTAGATCAATGTCTATTACCTGGTATGGATCTTTTATAATCCACTGAAGTGCTGTGTGGAAAAACAAATCACATTAGGATTGAATATAGATTTAGGATCATTTCAGGCCCATGAATTGGGCCTTAAATCCATTACTTTAAAGTAATGAATAATGAAGATTTAGAGAATAGTGTTTCTGTGCCAGAAATGTTCTCCTCTTAAGGGAAATTCCTGGATAAAATAACTTGAGGAGAAAAAAATGCCCCAATCTGCAAATTGGGTTCTTTTTTGTCTGATAGTTTTACTCTGAAGCTAGTTAAGAACAAAAGCACAAAAAGACAAAATGAACACAGGGTAGAGGGTAATGTGCTTCCCCTCCTCATCACTGTTTAAATCACTGAGAGTAGGAAATAGAGAATAAGATAGAGAGAGAAAGAGAAGGAGTGGACAGAGAATGGAGGTTGGCAAAGTAAATCTTCTGCAAGACCGCCAGGGAAACTCTGGGTTCAATAGGTGAGGAACAGGCCCCAGAAGAACTCTTCAGGGAACTGTTCCCTGAAGGCCCAATCTTGGATTGACTTTCTTGAAACTTTTATCCTCCATTTGTGCTTGACTCTGACATGAAGCTCAATAGTTAAGTGCTTCCAGCTGTCTGTTGGGCCACTCAACACTCATTGTGTTCTATCCCCTTCATAAATAGTCCATATTTAGCACCAGAGATGTAGTTACTAGATCTTAACCTTCAAAACATAATTTTAAAACATTTCTAGATAATGCTCACTCCGTTGCCATTTTAGTTGGTTTACAAAAGGAGTTTATGTCAGAGGCAGCAATACAAACCTTTAGGGAAAAGATAGACTGTTCAATAAATAGGTGAGGCAGAGTGAACTAGAGTAGGGAAAATAATGCAGAAGTGTTTTGGGGAAATGTAATCCTGAAAACTGCAATATTCCCCTTTTGATTTGCCTGAAAAATACAAAACATATAAACAATGATGTACCAAGGAGGATCCATGGAAATGGAATGCACTGAAAATATTAAAGCTGTGTAATGAGAACAGCCATGGCAAGAACAGAGAGACTACAAGAAAATTGGTATGGACTTTGAAAAGAATGTACTATACCAATAAAATGCTGAAGCTAAGCCACGACTATGCTCTATGTAACTGTTAGAAGAAAGATTGCAAATAGCTGGGTGTGGTTGCTCATGCAGGTAGTCCCAGCTACTGGAGAAGCTGAGGTGGGAGGATCACTTGAGCCCAGGCTGGGCAGCATAGCAAGATCCCATCTTAAATAAATAAAAAAGATTGCAAGGATTGATTGGAGTGGGGGCATTTGTGTCATCTTAGGAACTTGTTTATATGAAAAATTAACACCTTTTGTCAGAGGGCAGCTATTGTATAACTGAATGATTATATAACTAATGACTGAATGAAAATATCAAATATGAAACTTAAGTACATTTCTCTAAAAATATAATTCTTTAACATGCTCATATTGTGGAATACAGAATTATTAAGTTTTGATCCCTGCCATTATTTTATTGAGAAAAAAATTTCTGTCTAAGAAGCATAGATAAGAGTTGGGGTGGATATTGAGAGTTATATATGCAAAATGAAATTAAAGCCAAGCCTATAATTTCACTGGTTTTGAGTAGGATGCATATGCTGTCTTGAAAAGACATAGATATTACTTTAGTAAAGAGATAATAGACCATTTAAAAAGTGATTTTTAATTTTATTTGCTAGGCATCTGGGAAAAGTGAAAACCAGATCCTACCAAATCCTCATTAATGACCTAAAATAATGCAACAATCTAAGTTTCAAAATTCAAATGCCTCTGGCATCATTCAGTGAAATTGAATGAATGGAGCAGGCTGGGTGTGAGACTCAAGTGATTGTATTTTAGTGAATGTCTGCCTGCCCAAAGCATTCAAATTGAACTAGAAAAACAAACAAACAACAAAAAACCGATATTGGCTAAACAATTACCTTCAGAGGTGCCAGTTTTGGGGATCTCTCAAAAATACTTTCGGATTTTTAACCTCATATAGTTTCTTTGTTTATTATTATCTAGTTTATTACTATCTATTAAGAGTAGTTCTTCTTTGGGAATATTCAAGAGCCTCCCTAAACTGTCCCAAGCTGACATAAAACATGGAGTCTTAAGTCCCAAGAATGTATTAGGGAATGAAAAAGATTTACCTCCCTTTTCAGACAATTAGGTTTTGAAAAGCAGCAAATTAATGAGGGTCACCATAAAAAGCTTTAGGTTCCTACTGATTAGACTGTATAGTAAAACATTCTTTTTCTTTCTATTTTCAAAGTGTTTAATCACCCAAGATAGTTAGTAAATAACATTAAACTGAAACCCTGCTTTGTTTGTAAACACTCATACTGGCTTTCTATTTTAATTGATTTTTCACTTTGTTGCAAAGATCTTTCCATTAGATCCTCAAGGAAAATTGGATAGATATTGAAACATCATTATATGTTTGAATAATCTAGCACTGTAGTTGAAAAAAGTGGAAATAACTTATTTTCTCAATATTAAAATACATATCCTCATGTCTTTTGATAGGTTATATTTTAAAGTATTTTTGAAATTATATCATGCCAAAAAGCATGACAGTTTGATAAGTCTATGTCTCGATTCAATGGCAAACATGTATTGAGCTTTATGCCTAATACTAAATGTGATGTTCTTATGCTCATTGTCTCACTTTCCTCATACCTGCCCAGAAGATTGGTATTCTTCCACATTTCAAAGTTAAGGCAACTGCATCTCAGATGGATTCTAGATTTGGGGAAGATTTATTAAAGAAGACATTTTTAATCAATATTAATTACAAAAATCTTTAGTTTGCTTATTTTTAATTGTTTCAGTTTATTTTTATAAAACTACTGTCATTTATTTTGCCTGCTAGACAACTGTTAGTTTAGGAAATTGTAATCTATTATCTTGTATTTCCCTAGAGGTTGCACTTAGCTGTGTGGTTCTCCATGGCCCACTGTAGTAGTTGGCATGTACTCATAAGGTACCTGGGAATATGCTTTTAAGGAGAAATGGAAAGAAATCATTCTCTAGCTTTTTGACAAACATTTTAAGAAGAATGGAATTGTATCCTACCAAGCCATCCTTTTAATTTATGGGAAAACTAAAAAAAAAAACAAAAAACAAAAAACTTAAACCCTTTTAAAGACTTATTAATTGTCAAATTAATGAGTAATTAGAGTTCAAAATAAATCCATGATAAAAATACTTCTGAAGCAACAACAAAAGGCAAAGTTTGATTCTGGTTAGTGCTAGTCACACATCAGTGAGTATCAGAATCAAAGAGGAGCCTTACAACACAAATTCCTGGGCTCCGCCACCATATGTCCCCATCAGGGAGGTTAGGGTGGAGCCTAAGCATTTGCATTTTGAGCAAGCTCCTAGATGACTTTGATGCTGCTGATCTCTAGATCACATTTTGAGTAGCACTGATTTAGGCATGACCTGAGAAGCATAGTGTTAACAATTTAAATTATGTTTTTCAGAAAAATAATTTCAACTGTACCAGAAGAGCTCAGTGCCCAGAAACCAATGTCAGTTCTGTACAGATACAAGGTGATGCTGATTATTTCATCAACCATCTTGGAGTTCCCACCGTGCAGTTTGCTTATGAGGACATCAAGGCATTAGAGGTGATTGTTCCTAAAAATGCAAAACACACACACATAATATAGCAGACATGCAGAATGATTCTATCCTGGCTATTCGTCTTTCATATCAAATAGGTTACTATAGAAAACGGCTTCATTTAGAGAGTTATTCCTGTTGTTCAGAGGCTTTGTAATAGTATTTGAAAACATCAGCTCTTTTCAATAGTGTTGAATTCAATTTAAAAAGATTTATACTGTCACTCACATTTTCACAGTGTGCGTCGCAACAAGAAATTTGCAGTAGTTGGATTAACATCAAAACATAATTGTAATCTTCAGTATTCACAGAAACAGTTGACATGTGCAATAGATTCTCCTTGCCTTGCCCAGAGGAAAATGCATTTCACGTTCTGTGTGTTAATGTGAGTCTGTGGATTAGCTACCCAAAGTTTGTCAATAGTTTGCCTGCCTAAAAAAAGATACTACTTTTTTGTGAAGATAGAAGCCTTTTTTCCCAAAGAATATCACAAAGGCATGATTCACCTTAATTAAGTCTGTGTTCATCCATCTGTTGACTTCAGTCCTTTTAATCTTTCTCAGAATTATGTCACAGGAAACTGTCTGTCTATACATCTAAACCTGTTGGAATATATTACCTTCTTTTACAAATTGTTCATGCATTATTTGGAGCTATTTGAAAGGCTCTGGATTGGACTGATTGAGATAATTGTTGCATTAACAAAATAATGCCTGGAAAATAGAGTAAAACCCACTTTGCTCTTCAAATATGGATATCCTTGAATAGGAGTGTTTATTAATAAATTATATTTGCATAGGCTCAACTTCAGATATGCGATATCTTAAATTTTAATAGCATTTAGGAATATTTTAGTAATGTTTCTATGTAGCACTCATAAGATATTATAAATTTTATTCAACATTTGTCTAATTCATCTTGATTGAGTTTTAAACCAAGAGTTTAGAGAGGCAGAATAGCATAGCCTTGGGAATGGGACTAGAGTCTTGACTCTGACCCTTACTAGACAAACTATTTAACATCTTTCAGAATTATTTTACAAATGATGTACCTTTGTATACTTATGGAATCTATAGAGCTATGGTGAGGATTAAATGAGACTATGTAAAAGGTTTGTCTAACATTGGGCATACAAAGTAGGTGACCACCCCCCCCCCGCAACTGTAGCTGTTGTCAGGTTTGGCAGTCTGAAATGTTGGTTCTTTGTGTGCTCAAGGATGAAGAATGACCGGACACACCAAAGAAAGGTAAGCATGAAAATGAGGTTTATTGAGGAGAGAAAGATAGGATTATGGAGCAAGAACAAGATATGGGTTTACAGAGTGAGATACATTTGCCACAGATGACCACTGGACCCATTGTCGTAGCAAAAGACAGGAAAAAAAAAAAGGCTTGGTTATGGTCTTGTGGTCTGAGTCTTGTTTTATGGTGTCTAGATAGGGACCTCCCCATGGTTCAGACATCACCATGGAACCACTTTGATTGGACAGTTGGGGGTTATATGACCTGAATCTTAACCACACATGTGGATCTCCCATGAGCCTCTCTGAAAGCCCATTTGTGGGGGTGAACCACAACGGCTCACACTTTCATCCCTAGAAGACCTGGAATCCCTCACTATCTACCTAGCACTGTCATCGTAATTATTATTGTCTGATTGTAGGTTCAACATAGTAGTGGGAGAATCTCTCAACTTTTTAGAAAAGAATACGTGAGAGGAAGGGAGGAGTTTGTTAATTGTTGAGGAAAATGATCTTTTCAGGCTGAAGAGGTGGAATTTGATGAGGAGCAGCTAGAGAATATGAAGAGTTAATAGGGAGAAGCTTTGGAAACAGGATCCAGTGAAGTCCTAAGAAGGTACTGCCTGTCACTGGGAAATTCCCAAATCTATCTAATAGAAATGGTTTAGTCTGAAGGTATAACTTTTTCAAGTTATCCCTAAAATATCTCACTCCTCTCATCAAAATCGTTTTCTATTATATTTGTCTCCAAAAAAGTAATTAAAAGAGTGTCCCCTATGCTTTATAACAAATGACTTTGTTTATATTGCTTTAGTGGGAGAATTTTTAAAAATAGATTTGTCCATTACAAAATATGATTGCTTGTGATGAAATAATTTTGTGTGAACTCTCTAAGAAACAGATATTAACCTTTGCTTTCTGGGTTAACCTATAATAAATGCTTGTATGCAGCTATTAAGAAGACTTGTAAATATTGAAAGAGGCTTTATCTAAGATGTAAAAAATATTTATTCTATGTCAGTTATTAAAGTACATAAGGAAATTAGAGCTTTTTTATAGAATAGCAATTAGATTTGAAAATAAAATTTTTATATATAATTTTTAGGGAAATAGCTTGCTGAATCAGGAATCAGGAGGCCTGAGTTTTTAAATTCATGCATATTATTAAGAGTGATCAAATTACATCAGTTTCTGGGCCTCTGTTTTGTTATTTGTATCTAATTAAAAGCAAAATAAAACAAAAAATAACACCTGCTACTTACTGAGTACTTACTATGCTGTTTTATACCTTCTCATTTAATACTTACAACATCTCTATGAGTTAGTTTTCATTATTAACTCCTTTTATGCTGAAGATGAAATAGAATTTAAAGTCTAGTAGCTTATCCAAGGTTAGAAAGATAATAAATGGCCAAGACAGAAGTTGGTCTCAAATCTGTTTGACAGTAAGCCCATGTTTTCAACTCTTACACTAAAGATTGCAAATTGGAAGCCCAGGGGCTAGAGCCAGTCTACCAATATATATTGTGTGCTCCGCACATTATTGAAAAATTGAATTTCTGGAAACATTGGGTTCTTTTTCTCCATGGAAACAAACAGCTAAGTGGGCATTGCTCACCAAATTGCCATGTTTTTTTTTTTTTTTTATCAGAATCTGCCCTGTTGTTTGTCCAAGAGTGCAGTTAAGAATATTTTCTTCAACACCTGTTCTATCAAAAATTGGGAAATTAATGATCAACTTAAAGGGCCACATGTTTCACTGGACTGTGTCACTTATTATGCCTGCATGATCCCTGTAGTAACCGAGCTCATTATCTCTGCATTCATTTTGAGTAAAAGTGGTAAATAATTTTACAGCTGCTTCCATTTTAAAAATTGTGTTTCTTAAGTGAGCTAATTTTATGATTATATTCATGTTTTTGAAGAAGTTACCTATTTAAAATTACTTGGGTAATTATAATGCAATTGTTAGAATTAGTCAATATTTTTTTCTTATCCAATAAGATTGATTATGGATCTATTTTATTCACTTTCAACAATTGCATCATGATAAAAAGGAAAAATTGAACTGTCAAAAAATAAACTAGTGCCATAGAAGCAAAGTTTTATGGACACGTGGGATATTATTAGTTCGTTCTTTCTTTCTTTCTTTCTTTCTTTCTTTCTTTCTTTCTTTCTTTCTTTTTTTTTTGATCCAGCAATCCCATTACTGAGCATATGCCAAAAGAACAAAAATCACTCTATGAAAAAGACACCTGCACTCGAATGTTTATAGCAGCACAGTTCACAATTGCAAAGTTGTGGAAACAACCCAGGTGCCCATTGATACATGAGTGGATTAATAAAATATGGTATATGTGTACCATGGAAGACTATTCAGCTTTAAGAAACAATGGTGATATAGCACCTCTTGTATTTTCCTGGATACAGCTGGAACCCATTCTACTAAGTGAAGTATCTCAAGAATGGAAGAACAAGTACCACATGTACTCACCAGCAAGTTGGTATTAACGGATCAGCACCTAAGTGGACATATAGGAATAACATTTATCGGGTGTCGGACGGGTGAGAGTGGGGAGGAGGGGATGGGTATATACAAACATAATGAGTGAGATGTGCAATGTTTGGGGGATGGTCGCGCTTGAAGCTCTGACTCGGGGGAGGGGGGCATGGGCAATATACGTAACCTTAATATTTGTACCCCCGTAATATGCTGAAATAAAAAAAAATAAATTACTGCTTTTTGCCCTCCAAGAAGAACAGAAGAAGAAATAACCAAGAGGTAAAGTGGTATTTTTGCCATCCCACCCGCGATGTTACAAATAGTTCATATTCCACTGAATTTCACATGACCAACACCCTGGCCTGGAGCATTCTTTATATGGGCAAATAAATGTTCTGGTTACGAAGTCTCCTTTTGAACATTACTCCTACTTATTCCACACTCTATTGTGGAATGTAGTAAATGACTATTTTCCCTTCTTTTTGGTAATATTTATTTCTTGCCATTTGTCCTCATCCTTTAAGTCCAACATTTATTTGCTTCATTAGATGCCTTTTGTGAGTAATCTCAGCTAGAAGACTATAGAACTTTCCATAATGTCACAGAGCTTTTCATCATACTAAAGAGCTTTAGAACGTGTCTCCCAAACATTCAACCACCCTTTTAGGACCCTTTTAGGACAGTGGCCAGAGAGGCTGTTCTAAGAGCTGACCTAAGTATTTTGTGCATTACCCTTAGTTTTCTATCTCTCAGTTTCTACATGATGTGTTGTATCCATAAGCATGTCAGCAGTTTTGACAGATGACCCTGTAGCGATTTCAACCAGGGGTTCTCAACCAGGGGCGATTTTGCCATCAGGAGACATTTGGCAATTTTGGAGACATTTTTGCTTGTCACAACTCAGGGAGTGCTACTAGCAGGGGCCAGGGATGCTGCTCAACATCCTACAATGTGCAGAACATCCCCTGCAACAAAGTCCTTAATGTCCGTATACCAAGGTTGAGAAACTCTGCCCTTACGGAACCAACAACTGGGGGAAAAAAAGCTCTATTTTTATGAATAGCTAAAGCCAAAACAGCAGGCTGGCTGAGTGATTTACTAATGCTCAACAACCTTCCTCAAGAACCTATCTGGGTTGAAGAATAAATGTCTGTTTAGAATGTACTGTTGCCTTTAGAAACAAAACACAGTTGCTGGGTTTTGACTTTCTGCCTGAGTGGATTTTTCTAGGGTGCTGGGAAATGCTGGAGGAATCATCCCTGCTTCTGGAGAGAAAACCACTATCCTCTGTCACTGAGGGAATTCAAAGATGAGCCTTCCCGAAATGCTTGTTATTTACCATTTCATTGGCAAAAAGCACTCAAAATTGTGTATTTTAGGATTATACCTATTTCTAAAAAGAAATTAAGCAAAGGAAAAAGACTTAAAGGATATAATACCAATAGAGTAAACAGGTTGTGCTAGGGTGGTGGGTTTTTCCAAGACTGTGTTCCATTTTCCCAATGAATGTGGTATGACTTTAAAACTTCTATAACTACAAGAGATAGTCTCCTTTAAGAAACTAAAGCTGAGTGTCAGTACTCTCAATTATTTTGTGATTTGGGCATTTGTGAAGGAGATGTTTTGTGTTTCTTCCCCTCTGAATAGGAATTCCCAGCACCAGCTCAGAGGACACCATGTTAGCCCAAACCCTGGGCCTGTCCTACTCTGAAGTCATTGAAACTTTGCCAGATGGCACAGAGAGACTGAGCAACTCTGCCGAGGTTGGTGCCCCATGGCATGGGCCTAAGAGCTTACTTCTAAAATGATGACCTTGATGTGTGTTTGATAAGACATTTTCCTTCAGATGCAACTACAACCTGCCCCTTCACTGGCCCCATACCTAACAGTCTCTCCGTCTCCTGTCTTTATCTACGAAAACAAAATAATATTATTCCTCAAGATCTAGAAGCTTATCACCTCTAAATCAAATCCAATCCTAGAATAGGATGGCATTGAAGTAGCTAATTTTATTTTTGGAATCTTCTGCTTGAGAAAAATATCTTTTCCATGGAATCTCCGGTTCCTTGGGAGAGATGATAGAAACTGGCTCTTCTTCCTAGAGAAGATGTCTGTTCTCTCCAGATTACTGACTCTATTTCTGCCTTGAGTTTAACTCATTTATAAAAATGAACAGAGGAGTTCTGGGTCATATTTATTTGGTCAGGGTTATTCCAGCATGAGACAGCAGCACTTGAAGATGATACATCTGGCACGATTTGAGCCCAGCCTCTATGTTGAACTAAACCAGAAAGTGTGATGAAAGAGGTGGGGCGAGGGGTGGGAGGGGGACGTGGGAGCAATGATTTTCAAACTTGAGCACACATCAGAGTCGCCTGGTGGCCTTATGAAAACACAGATTGCCTGGCCCCCGCATCCAGAGATTCTGCTTTAGTAGTCCCAGATGAGACCCAAGAATTTGCATTTCTAACAAGTTTCCAAGTGCTGCTGCTACTGCTGCTGGCCCAGTGACCACATTTTGAGAATTGAGGGCCTAGGCCCTAGAACCTTGCTACTCAATGTCTCGTCCCTGGACCAGGAGCATTGGCTTCCCTCGTTAGATATGTGGAATCTCAGACCCCATCCTGGTCTAATAAAATCCATGTGCTTTGTGTGCATATTAAAGTTTGAGAGTACTGGCTTAGAGCATTCCTTCTTAAACTTGATAGCACATTGGAAACCCCTGGAAAGTTTTTAACACTGCTGATGAATGTGTCTCACTGCAGATATTTTGGTTTGATGGTTATTGGTGGTGAGGGCATGGATCAGACATCAAGAGTATTCAGAGCTCCCCAGGTGATTCTAATGTGCACCAGAGTAAGAATCTACTGGCTCAGGGGTCCTCAAACTTTTTAAACAGGGGGCCAGTTCACTGTCCCTCAGACCGTTGGAGAGTGCTCACTGTGGGCCCGGGACGAGTCGGCTGCTAAGCAGGACAGGCAGCGGCGGCAAAAACACCCAGCGGGCCGGATACATGTCCTAGGCAAGCGGCATGTGGCCCACGGACTGCAGTTTGAGGATGCCTGTCTGGCTTAACATAGTGATTCCACACCTGGCCATGTCTCTGAATCACCTGGGAAGTGCTTGCTGGCCCCACTCTGATCCTGATTCAATTAGACCCAAAGATCCAGGTCTTTCAGGTTTGGGGCTACCTGGCTATAGGATATTATGTGTATATGTATATAACTATAGAATAAGGGAATAATGGCCAGGTTTTCTCCGTTATAGGGAGTGACAATGTTTTCTGACCTCATGTTTGTGCCTTCACTTCATAAATTGCATCCTCAGACATGAATCATGCTCTAAGATATGGAAACTGAAACCTTAGTTTAGACCTTGTCAGAGCAGGCTCCCTGGAGATAGGGCAGATCCATGCCACTGTATCTAAGGGAGCCCTAGTTAACTCTCTGCAGGGCCAGAAAGGGGACACCCAAGACCAAAATTATGCTTCTGAAATGCCCAGAGAAACACCCACTGCTCAGCATAGGACTCTGAGCATTAATTATGCTCTTTGGCTTCTTTCAAATAGCTTCAGATGGTCTATTGTATCCTCTCCTGGCCCTGGGGTGAGTATCTAGATGCAGGTGTCCTCAAACTACGGCCCGCGGGCCACATGCGGCCCATTGAGGGCGTTTATCTGGCCCGCTGGGTGTTTTTGCCCATTTTGTTTTTTTACTTCAAAATAAGATATGTGCAGTGTGCATAGGAATTTGTTCATAGTTTTTTTTTAAACTATAGTCCAGCCCTCCAACGGTCTGAGGAACAGCGAACTGGCCCCCTGTTTAAAAAGTTTGAGGACCCCTGATAGAGTAAAGGAATTCCTTCAAGGAGTGGAAAGAGAGTGGAGGGAGAAAAGTTGCTTTCATCTGTGACCTTCTAGAACATGCAGAGAGTGATGCATGGAGAAGACAGACTTTCAAGAGAGAGTGTTATGATTTGCATCATAACTATGTGGTAATGAGCGTGCAGAACATAAGACATGTCTTCCCAGAGTGTGAGTGGTTCCTTGGTAAGGAGCTCTGGACTTCAGAAGACATTTCAGACCTTTCATGGAAAGGGCTACTCTTGATAAATACAGCTGTATTTTCTTACTCTTTATGCCTCGTGACCATAAGCTCCTGAGGACACGGGCAGATCATATTTATCCCTGTGCCCCAGTCCCAGCACAAGCCCAGGATGTCATAGGGAACAGAATGTCTTCATTGAACACATTCCAGAGTGCCCACAGTCTAGGTTGTCAGCAAGCTGCACTGGCTGGATTCGTATAATCAGTCTGGCTCTCCGAACAGCATCAGGTGAAAAGAGAATTTCTCTTTTGTACTGTTAGTGTTCTGCCTTGCTGTCTATAAAATGGGAGCATTTGAATCTAAAAAGAGTGGTCTGGTTCTTCAGGCCGAGGCCCCAGTTTGTTCCTCTGAATTCCTTCTGCTTTAGGATAATACTGAATTTTTCTTTTCGGGATATCTCCCACCTCTTCCCCCTAACAGGGGAGTAGTCATTAAAAATACATGTCATGCAGTTCTTCACTGGCAGCTAAAAGCTGATATTGGATTATCTCTGTGGGTGTCACAGCTCTGGGGAGAAGGAGAGCCACAGAGCCAGGGCCAGCTCACCTGCTAGACACAGTAGACACAGTGCCTGGGACCCAGAATACTTTTAGAGATCCGAAAAGGTTTTAATTTCTTTTAAAATAAACCAGAATAAAAAAACAAACTTTTAGGATCAAAAATTATAATATACTTGTCTTTATATCAATACAGATCTAAAATATAGTTTGTAATATTATCTTAAAGAGGAAAGTGCCTACAAAGGCAAAAGCACCCAGGTAGGGCTTGTGAAAGTCGTCATGCGGCTCTACACAGGACTGGTCCCTTGGGAGAACCACACAAACACGGCAGTACAGGCGGTGGCGTGGGGGTGGCAACTTGTCTTTTGCAGGGAGAAACAGCTCTCTCCCTCTCAGTTCACAGGTATGACCCGGCAGGATGCTTTCCTAGCCCTGACTCAGAAAGCTCGGGAGAAGAGAGTGGGTGGAGAGGTGACAAGTGATAAACTGAAAGACTGGCTGATCTCGCGGCAGCGGTACTGGGGCACGCCAATCCCCATTGTCCACTGCCCAGCCTGCGGCCCCACGCCCGTGCCTCTGGAGGACTTGCCTGTGACCTTGCCCAGCATCACCTCTCTCACCGGCAAGGGAGGCTCCCCACTGGCCGCGGCTTCCGAGTGGGTGGACTGCTCCTGCCCCAGGTAAGGACCCACGTCCCTGCAGCAGTGACTGCCTGTGCCTGCAGCACCCTGCTGGGATTTTAGACACTCCCCCTCCTTCCTGGTGCTAATTCCACACCTTCTTCCATGACTTCCACCAGGCTGGAAAGAATACCTCAGGTCTTTTGAGACTTTTGAGAGAAGGTTCTGGAATCTGTGGCCCAACCTCTGTGATGGGCACACCCTTCCCTCTCCTCTGAACTGCTGCTGGAAGCAGCGTGTCACTTCAGATCTATCCCAGAAACATCTGATCTGACTGATGGAAAAGCTCCAGATTTTCATGATAGCTTTGTAAAAAACCACTTTCTTCCATTTTATATTCCAAAGAGCTTCTTGGAGATGAGAGAAAATGTTTTCTCTCCTCCGCTTTGCAGTTTTCCAATATAGTGACGGTGATCACAGTGGAGATTTTATCACAAGCAGCAGGATGGTAGCGAAGACAGCGAGCGTGCTCAGGGGCTTCGATCTTTAATACACTGAAACACACCGTATTTCCTTTCTTCTCATTTTGGAAGTGGGATTCTGTTTTTCAATTTCATGACAATTCACTGGCATGTCTCAGGTGTGATTTTTCTATCATACCTTCTCAGCTGATTAAATAAATAAATAGCAAATATCAAGCTGTAATATTTTCCTTCTTCCTCTGTGGAGAAGCCATTTTTCTCTGCCTTATAGATCGTGATGAGCATGTTTTAAAATAAATTAGTCCTAGGCTGGGCACGGTGGCTCACGCCTGTAATCCTAGCACTCTGGGAGGCCAAGGCGGGTGGATCCCTCAAAGTCAGGAGTTCGAAACCAGCCTGAGCAAGAGCGAGACCCCATCTCTACTAAAAAAATAGAAAGAAATTAATTGGCAAACTAAAAATATATAGAAAAAATTAGCCGGGCATGGTGGTATGTACCTGTAGTCCCAGCTACTCAGGAGGCTGAGGCAGGAGGATCGCTTGAGCCCAGGAGTTTGAGGTTGCTGTGAGCTAGGCTGACGCCACTGCACTCTAGCCCAGGCAACAGAGTGAGACTCTGTCTCAAAAAATAAAAAAATAAGTTAGTCCTCTGTCAGTAGAGACCTGAGTTAACAGGGTAGCAATTAGGTAGCCACAACAGTGTGATTGAAAGTCTCAAGCTGGGGGGTCAGACAGTCATGGATTCAAGTCCTGGCTCTGCCTCCTAACTACCGTTGGACTTGGGAAAGTTATTTACCTTTCCTGAGCTTCAATTCTCTCATTGGAAACTAAAATAACCCCCTTGAAGGGCTATTCAGAAGACTAGAATTAACACATGTAATTTTGCACAGTGGCGCCTAGCAGGTGATCAATAAATAGAAACATCACAGCCATCCTGCCAGGGATTTGCCAGCCATTCTCCCAAGTCCTCACCCAGGTATGTTTTGAAATTCAAGGTGGAGTTTGTAGACAGGAACATAGGAAGCCCTGGGCCACATTAGGGTAGAAATGTGGGCTCCAGGAGGAAAATGGCACCCCCTCTTTGTTGATAAGCAACAACAAAGGGCTTCCCCTCCAGAGATGGTGGTGGCATGCCTACAGCGCAGCAGGTGCAGCCGTGTTGGCGAGGGTAAGGTTTCCTGCCCTGGCAGCAGAACCCCTGGAGGGCAGAGCTCAGGCCTTGGTGCTGGTCAGGGCTCCCTGGATGATCCTGATGAGCACCCAAGGCTGCGAGCCACTGAGCCAGCGTGTCCACGTGAGACCGCGCAGTGGCATGGATGGCAGGCACCAGCGTCCAGTGGATGTGGATCCTTACTCTTGGGCTCCAAGGCCTTAACCGCTCTGAACCCCAGTTATTCATCTGCAAAATGGGGATATGAGCGGTATCTGTGCCATAGCCCCAGGGTTACTGGGGACTAGGTGAGAGAATAGCTGTGAAGTATTTGGCTCAGTGCCTGCCACCCAGCATCAGTGTAATTACTGTTGGGGCTAATACTGATAATGCTATCACCATCCTCTCTCCCTCCCACTTACCAAGTGGCCTCCTCCTCCTCATCTAGTTTTTAGTATCAACACGGTGAGTGTTAGCCCCGTGTTATTTCTTCTATAAATTGAGCCCTGCATTTTCTTCCTCACTTGTACCTCACTTGTACAAGTTAGCTGAGGAAGAAAAAGTAACCTTTATCTCCTAATTATTTCCCAGAATAGTTACCTGTGTTCTGGTTGATTGGTCTCCAAATAAAAAAGAGCTGGCTTTAATTTAGAAATGCACTGTTGAGACTGGCTTCCTACAGTAGCCCTGGGTGGTAGGAAACAGGATTCCCTGAGGGCTCTCTCTAACAAGCTCCTACCCTCAGGGACCACCGCTGTTCCCAGTGGGAGGCCCCCTGATTAAAATGCAGGGGACTCCTGTGGGGGTCCCAGAGCCCTGCCAGATCTGGGGCTCCCATGCTGTCTGCTCAGCCACTTGGATTTAATCATCTGGCTTGGGGACTGGGGGCGGGGGTGGGGATTTGGCTTTTCCTTGGGTAATATTTGTAAAGCCAGTATGAACTTCTTCGCAAGTGCAAGATATGAATGCAACTGTACTTTTTTAAAATTAAAAACAGACTCAAGCTCTTGCATGCTAAATTAACAGAAGATTCATCATTTCCTCTTGGGACTCCTCATCCTCCCCCTCAAATTCTCCAAGAGCCCCCAACGACTTACACTGCCCAAAGTGCGGTATTTGGAGAGACAGCTGGCCTCAGAAGGGAGAGCCTGGTATTGGAGCCGTGTACTCCGGCTGTGGCTTCTCACTGCCACACAGTGGCCCTGTTGATGGCTGGCTTTACCCATCAGGCAGCAGGTGCTGATCCGGTCTTCAGGAGTCTTCACGGGGGCTAAGGCCCCTCCCACACTAGGCCTGATAAGGGCGCCCTCTCTGGAGTTCCTAGGTGGCGTGGCTTTGGTACCTGGTTCTTTCAGTCCCACAGGCCCACAACCCTAAGAATGTTCTTACGAATTCATGTAGCGAGACCTTGGTCCTCCCCGGGCCTCTCCATCCCTAGGACAGGGATTGCTTTTGCTGTCCAACCCTTCACGCACCGAGGATCCCACTTTATTCTCCATCGTAAACACCAGGCTCTCTTCACCCCTCTGTGAGGAAGCTAGCTTTACACAGTGGCGTGGTGGTAAATATGTAATGACCAGCTCTCTGATTTGTAGTGTTTGCCAGTTTCTGTGATGTACGTACTGCCACCAGGCTAATTTCAAGCTACAGGCTTGACGTCACTGTCACAGAGTTGGGAAGAGATGCTAACGATTGATTCTCACAAGCTGGTGTGAGCCGGCTCCAGCACACCACTGCCTTGGGGCTTCCAAGGTGACTTTCCTTCCTCTGGTCATCCCGGTGGGCTTCTGCACCCCCACCCCAGAGCAGAAGTAGAAAAAAAGTTTATTTTCACTCCATCTCATTCCATTCAGTTTTCAGTTCTCTTCACACAGCGATTTGCTTCATAAGCAGCATAAAGCAGGCATGGGCTGAAGGCAGTCTTGACGTGCCTGAAATAGAAGTGGATGCACAAAAGAGACACTTAATCATGTCTTGTCTTTTTGGGTGGTTAGATTTTCTACTAAGTTAAATTCAGAGAAATAGAGAATGAGACTTTTAATTGTTGAAGATTGAAAGTTTTACTTTGTAAATTTCTTCAAAACATCATGTGCTGTAAGGTACAAAAAGAGCTTTCTCTGGATTGTCTTTTATGATGTGGCATTATTCTTATGACATTTTAAATTCATACTCATTGTCATAGCTCTCTCAAAAGCTAGTGGGAAACAGCATTAAAATTTAAAAAGAAACCAGTTGATGAACTTCACTCATTTCTTAGGTGCAAGAGAGCAGCCAAGAGAGAGACAGACACGATGGACACCTTTGTTGATTCTGCCTGGTACTACTTCAGATACACGGACCCCTGCAACCCTCACAGGTAAAGCCTCTGCCCAGGGCTTGGCACATGTGTCAGTGTGGGTCATCCAAGAAACAAAGACCAGGATGGAATGAGACGTGCAGATGTCTTGGGGGTAATGCCTATGCCAGATAAAGGGGAGGGGAGCAGGAGTAGGCAGGGCGAGCCCTTAGACCATGGTGCAGATGTGACAGGTGTGATGGGGAAGGGGAAGGAGGAAGGATTGGGAGGAAGAGCCTCAGACCACAGCCCATCTCTGAGGAAACCTCAACCTGGCCTCTGGGAAGCCCCGAGCAAAGCTTGTCCATTGTAGAGTCCCAAGTCAGGCAGAAACGGCTCTACTCTAGTCCCCTCCCCCAGTCTCCTGGGAGAGCACGGGCCGGCAGGAACACCAGAGTGGGCCCAGAGGTACAGCAGCCAGAATCTGTCGGTCAACTGTGCACCTCAAAACAGGCTCTCTTAGAGGGAGTGTGTTAAATTATTAAGTTAGATTATTCACAGCCAAGTAATCCCAGCACAAGGCAAATAAAAAATAGAAAAGAGAAGGAAATACCAATAATACTCTCCTTGCAGTGAACTGCATTTATATGATTATAAAGATGAAATGTTATTTATTTAACTGAAAAAATGATGTAACTCTACAGCGGGTGGGTAGGAGGTGGGGAGTGTGAGAGAGCTCAGAAGCATCAACTCTAATCACACACGGTCAATAGATAATATCCAATGGATAAATCAATAAAGAATATGAACATATTTTTATAAAAATTGCCAGGAGGAAGAGTCAAAAGAATTAAAGTGGCTAAGGGCCAGGCCTGGGAGGAAGGGAAGAATTGGGGCTGGAGACCACTGTTTTTCGTTATAAACCTTTGGGTGCTGTTTTATTTTTCAGCTATATTCATGTATGTCTGTGACCAAAAAGCAAGTAACAAATTAAGGGAAAGAGAACAGCAAGTAGCTAGGGAAGGAGAGAGAATGAGAGATAAAGGAGCTCTTCCAGAGCCCAGGAAGAAACTCAGCACTGTGATTAAAAGGACCTTGCCAGACTGTTCTTATCCATAGTAGCAGTATTCTGGAATCCTGTCGTCTACATGTATTCTTTATTGCTCGTAAAATAACCCACTTCTGGCGAGATGGGTGCTCCTGCCTTGTCCTGCCAGAGTTCTAGCCCACAGTATCGTGAATCTGTAGTTTGAGTACATTTCACAAATGAGTGGGAGCCCGAGTAAATGGAGCTGTGCAAAGGCAGAACGGGTGCGAGGTGACTGCTGTGGCTGGGAACCACCAGTTTGGCCCTGCCTAGCCCACAGAGGGGCTCCTCTTCTGGGCCTGCCTTCTAGAAGGAGCCACCAGTGCATTCTGTTTAGTAACAGCCGGCTCAGGCTGAGAGGGGAGTCAGACTCTGCCTCCTCAGGGTGCTTCAATGGCAAGCCTTCCTGCAGATGAGACTCCAGATTACAGTGAAGGGACCTTTGACTGGCAGAAGACACAGCCTGAGACCTCCACAGCCCCCAGCTTGTGAATTCCACGGAGCACTCCATTTCCCTCCTAGCGTGCTGCTGTTAGCTGCAGCGCTGGCTCATGTTCTCCCTAGGATGCTTTCCTGGCTGGATCAGAAATCCAAGCTGTAGCTACTTTCAACATTTCACTCCTTAATTTATCCCAAACTTGTTTTCTGGCTAAATACCATCCTTCACTTCCCTTTCTTTTCTGTCGCCTGGATTGGCAGTTGAATTTCTTTAAAGAACTATTTTTCACACAAAGAAAAAAAATATTCTTTTAATTTTACCAGAATGCTGGCACAGTGACAGGAGGAGAGAACACAGAGCTACATTCAGACGCAAACGTGTGGTGGTGGCCAGGCTTGTCCCCTGCTGAGTGACAGGCTCTTTTTCCAGCCTCAGAGCAGAAGCCAGCCAAGCCCGTGCTGGGGAAAAAGGGCCTTGAGCTGTGGGGGAGAGAATTCACAAATGTTTGAAATCCTCCAAAGGCAGAAGTTTTCTTGGCTGGCCGACCTCAAGAGAGGGTGTTAACTTTGAGAATGAAGAGGTCTGTCCCCAGCCAACATACTGCCCCCTTTTCTTGAGGATCCCGGCCAGAAAACAGAGATGTTTCCTTTCCCCTCCAGTGTCTATTAGGACCTGGGAGTTTGAGGAAGCCTTTCATTTAGTATCTGTTGGCTAAAAAGTGTCTATTAGGTGGGAGAGAGTTATTGGGCTATTTGATGACAATTTACCCTAACCATGCTTCATCGCATCCAGCGAGCCATATACAGGCTCTTACTGACTATATTTTAAGGCTACTTTTAAAAATTAAGACTGAATTTCTGTTTTAAAATGAGCACTTCATATCTGCATGTTAATCTCCATTGTAGATGCCACATTGCCCTCTATTGGTAAGAACTCAAAAGTTTCAATTCTCTAATCATAATAAAAATTAAAATAAATCTAGATATTCAGATATGCATTATACCAAGATGCCTTTTTTGCTGGTATATTTTCTTCTTGTCCTCACCCCCCTCCCCTAGAGAGACAGATTCTCACACTGTCACCAAGGCCAGAGTGTGGTGGTACAGTCACTGCTCATTGCAGTCTTGAACTCCTGGGCTCAAGCGATCCTCGCACCTCAGCCTCCTGAGTAGCTTGGACTACAGGCTCATACCACCACACACAACTAATTTTTTATTTTTTGGTAAAGATGAGGTCTCACTATGTTGCCCAGCCTGGTGTCAAACAATCCTCCCACCTCAGCCTCCCAAAGTGCTGGGATTACAGGCCTGAGCCACCACACCTGGCCTTCTTGTCCTCATTTTATATGAAAATTGTGTTTGTTCAAGTATTTTAGTGATGCCTTCTGTTACACTTTTTATAGATTTTATAAATTAACACTGATCTGACTTTTTCTTTTTTATTATATAAGCTTTTCTCTTATTATTTTAAAAAGAAAATCACTGTTATTCCTTGACATAATTCATTTCATATGCACATTATAACAGGTGTATCTAATTTACACAGTTTCAGCAAAGCAGGTTTTAAAAAATGCCCATTTTTCTTTCTTTCAGCCCTTTTAACACAGCGTTGGCAGATTACTGGATGCCTGTGGACTTGTACATTGGAGGGAAAGAACATGCTGTCATGCACTTGTTCTATGCGAGATTCTTTAGTCATTTTTGCCATGATCAAAAAATGGTCAAACACAGGTGAGCATTTATACTACTTTGCAAAAGAATTCATTCTATGGAATGGCAACTTGAAGGGGGGGATGTCAGTTCTTCTGAAGCAAGGTAAATATGTAAACAGGAGAATCCTATTTCTCAAGTATACCTTAGAGGTCATTGTCAGCCTTAACCATCTGAGGTACGTTTATATTGCTTAATCAGTTCTGGGATGTGATGTTGCATGCTTGCATACAGCCTAGCCTTAATTTTAGATTGTTACTTGTGAGGCAGAGAGGAGTGGTCCATAGTGTTTATGGCTTTTATAGTATCTCATGTGAGGTCATGCTTGTCATCTAGTCCCTCTACGTAAGCTCTGTTTCTAAGCTTGGCTGAATCTTGCCTTGATATGTCACTCTGATAAATGTAAATAAACAATTAGAAGATAGAGAATCACATTGTAAATCCATTGATAAATTCTTAACCTGTTAGCCTATAATCTGTTCTTCATAATGTTCAGAAAATGTGTATGCTTTTTTCCTCCATGAAATACATCATAAACAATATGTTTAATGTATTATATAATTTAAAGAATAAAACGGACATGCTTGCCCCACTCCTCAGTTTAAGAAAGAGAATATTACAGGTACCTTAGAATCCCCAGTGTGCTCAGTCATATCATCCTTCTTCCTGTACTCACCACCCCTCCTCTTGCTAACACCTATCCTGAATTTTGAATTCCTCATTTTTTTGCTTTTCTTTACAAATTTTTAAATAATAATATATCATTGCTTCCTGTGTTTGAACTTTACATAAGTAGAATCATATTTCATGTATTCTGTCTTGCTTTCCTCGCTCAGCATTTTTTTAAAATTCAGCAGTGTTGCTACATGAAATTGTATTTCATTCCTGTTTCGCTGCTGCATGGTATTCCATTATATGGGATGGGATTTCCAATACAGAACTCAGTGTTTGTGTCCAAACCACCATTAGTGCTTGTTTGACTGTTTTGTGCACAAAATTGCCATGAACATTCTTGCACATGGTTCCTGACATACATATGTCAGCATTTCTTTAGGGTGTAATACTTAAGAGTAGAATTGCTCAATTGTAGAGTATACATGTGTTCAACTTTACTAAGAGACCCCAAACTGTTTTGCATAGTGGTTACATAAACCTACACTCTCACTAATAGAGGTCAGGGGTCCCATTTCTACATCTTCATCAACACTTTGTAGGCTGGGCGCGGTGGCTCATGCCTGTAATCCTATCACTCTGGGAGACCAAGACAGGAGGATTGCTTGAGCTCAGGAGTTCAAGACCAGCCTGAGCAAGAGTGAGACCCTGTCTCTATTAAAAGTAGAAAGAAATTAGCCAAACAACTAAAATATATAGAAAAAATTAGCCGGGCATAGTGGCGCATGCCTGTAGTCCCAGCTACTCAGGAGCAGAAGGATTGCTTGAGCCCAGGAGTTTGAGGTTGCTGTGAGCTAGGCTAATGCCAAGACACTCTAGCCCAGGCAACAGAGCGAGACTCTGTCTCAAGGGCAAAAAAAACACTTTGTATTGTCCAGCCTTTTAAATTTCACTAAACCAGTGAGTATATAATGGGTCAGTTTGTGAGTTAAATTTGAATTTAAAGGCATTGATTACTTAATGAAGTTTAGCATGTTTTTAATATGTTTATGGGTCTCTGTGTTTCCTTTTGCATTAAATCTTTATACTGTTTGCTTTTATTTTTTCTGGGTTGTTTGTGTTTTCTTGATTTGTAGAAATTCTTTAAAAATTCTGGATACTGATCCTTTTTCAGCTATATGTATTGCAAATATTTTTTCCTAGTTCTTGGCTTATCTTATTTTTATCGTGTCTTTTGATAAACAGAAATTCTTAATTTAATGTAGTAAAATGTAATAATCTTTTCCTTTATGGCTGTTGCTTTTAGTCGTGTCAGCACTGTTAACGGAACAGACCTTTTCCGCACTGATCCGTGGTGCCCTCTTCATCATAAATCAGGTTGTCATATATGTGGGAGCCTGTTGACAGGGTCTTTATTCTGTCCATTGGTCCATTTGATTTTGCTCTGCTGATTATTTACTGTCTTTGTTATTTTAATTTTACAAGTCTTGATATACAGTAAAGGAAGTCCTCCTACTTTGTTCTTTTTCCTCAGGAGAGCCCTGGCTATGATTGGACTTTCATTCTTCCATACAAATTTTAGATTCAGCTTGTCACATTCCACAAGTGTCTGTTGGAAGTGTAATTGGAATTGCATCGAAACTATATGTTTACCAGTGTCTTTCCTCACTCTTCCTTCTTGCATCACTGACCTTAACATCCGTAATCATTTTCCTTTTGTCTAAAATGTATACTTTAGAATGTCTTGTTTTCTTTAGTGAAGGTCTATTAGGTCGTATTTGTCTGAAAATATATTTATTTCAAGCTCGTTATTTTAAACCTCATTTTTAAAAGACATTTTCATTGAACACACAATTCTGAGTTAATAGTTTTTCTTTCGAGCTGAGTTAATAATTTTCTCTCCAGCTTTTGTTTTTGCTGATGAGAAATCAACAGCTACTGTAGGTTGGTTTGTCGTGCCTTGTTAGATAATCCATCTTTTCTTTTTTTTTTTTTTTTTTGAGACAGAGTCTCACTTTGTTGCCCAGGCTAGAGTGAGTGCCATGGCGTCAGCCTAGCTCACAGCAACCTCAGTCTCCTGGGCTCAAGCAATCCTCCTGCCTCAGCCTCCCGAGTAGCTGGGACTACAGGCATGTGCCACCATGCCCGGCTAATTTTTTCTGTATATATTTTTGGTTGGTCAATTAATTTCTTTCTATTTTTAGTAGAGACGGGG
>CAUYPO010014495.1:0-12398 GCA_963574435.1 Cheirogaleus major | reverse complement strand
AGCTGAGCACGGAGGCACGTGCCTGTAGTCCCAGCTACTCGGGAGGCTGAGGCAGAAGGATTGCCTGAGCCCAGGAGTTTGAGGTTGCTGTGAGCTAGGCTGACGCCACGGCACTCTACTCTGGGCAAAGAGTGAGACTCTGTCTCAAAAAAAACAAAAAATGTTTAAAGATTCATACTAAATTGCTTGTATCAATTTGGTATACAACCATATCTTACCTCATGTGTCTGCTTCCCACTATAGGACATTTTCTTAACTGCCACCACCTCACTGGTGCGAGCATCCGTAGCCTGTGTTAAGAGGGTAGAAGAAAATATAATTAATGCTTCAGACAGTTTAACTTAAATATTTGACTAGAGACATTAGTTGATTAATTAATGATATTTATTTTTAAGACAGCGTCTCAGTTGGTCACCGAGTTAGGGTGCAGTGGTGTCATCATCGCTCACTGCAACCCCAGTTTCCTGGGCTCAAGTGATCCTCCTGCCTCCGCTGGGACTACATGCACGTATCACCACACCTGGCTAATTTTTCTATTTTTTGTAGAGACAGGGTCTTGCTCTTGCTCAGGCTGGCCCCAAACTGGCTACTGTATTGAATAGTGCAGCAGAAGGTAAGTTTAATGCTAAGAGGGACTTTCACTTGCAAGGTCATTTTTACCTTATAATATGAATGTATTACACATATACATACCCATGTTTATGTATGTATTTGTGTATTTTTCATCTATAAAGGTTGCCTTGTCTCATAATTATCTTTGCTTGTCTTCTCTATACCCAAAATATAATTCATTGAAAGCATACATGAAAACCATAAATAACTCAAGTAACAGTCTTTTCCTCTCAATTTACTTAAGATATTTAAAACTAACTAGTTTTCTTAAAATTTTTAGAAAAATAAACACAAGACCTTAAAAGATTTTCTCTGCATCAGTGCCATAGCCCTGATGTCAGTAAAAGCTGTTTCACTGATATGATATTATTATTGTGGACCAATAAAGCTATCTCAGTGGTTCTGAAGTAAAAGATTAGAATTCATTTCACTGAAAGATCAGGTTACCAGTTTTAGAGAAAAATGTATAAGCATTTTCTTAAATATAACTAATTTAAAAGAAAAGTGAAGCTCTTCAGATATGACAATAGTTTCTTTATGATTTTTTAAAAAGGTTAATTCAAACAATAACTTACTGATGTAAAAAGAATTCATTCACGGATTCTTACTGAACGTCAAAATGCAAAGAAAAAAATATTAAAAAAAAATTTTTTTACAAGCACTAAAATAAAAGAACCTATTATATATAAATAAGATATGTTAGTTATAATTTTCAGATCTGCAGGACTCCACAGAAGCATACTTTAGATATTTTTATTGATTTAGAAGGTATAGACTGACTTTTGTTAAAAACAAAAATCTCTCACACTGTTCTGACTTTTAAACATTAATGCTAAGACTGTGTTTATATGATAGCAACAAAGAAGTGCTGATATACATTCAGTATTACAGTACAGGTTAGAGGGACTATATCTGAAAAGTGAGTGGATATTTTAGGCATAAATACATATATACATACATATATATGTATTGTACAGCTTAAGGAGCTTGGGAAAGATTTAGGAAATACACAATGAGAAATTTTAACTTGTGGGGCTTTTAAAAAACAAATTCTTAACCATTAATAAAAATAAAAGAAAAGGCCTACACAAATGGAATCAGATAGTATTATTATCTAATTGCTTATTAAGGTTATTTATAATCAATGCTACTTGGAACTATAGACATGAAAAAAGAATCAACCTAAAATAAAAATGTATTTCTTACATTTACAGAATAATCAACCACTAATTAGAACTTGATGCATCCACTTGCTTATACAATTTCTATACTGGAGCAGAGACCTGAAATTTGAAAAACATTTCCATGTTGATTGTTTTATAGACGTGAACTTTTTCTTTTTTGAGACAGAGTCTCACTCTGTTGCCTGGGCTAGAGTGCCGTGGGATCAGCCTAGCTCACAGCAACCTCAAACTCCTGGGCTCAGGCGATCCACCTGCCTCAGCCTCCCAAGTAGCTAGGACTATAGGCATGCGCCACCAAGCCCAGCTAATTTTTTGTATTTTTTTTTTTTTTTTTTAGTTACCTAGCTAATTTTTTTTCTATTTTGAGTAGAGACAGGGTCTCGCTCTTGCGCAGGCTGGTCTCAAACTCCTGACTTCAAGCCATCCTCCCTCCTTGGCCTCCCAGAGTGCTAGAATTACAGGTGTGAGCCACCACGCCCAGCCAACATGTGAACTTTTTAACACAACTTTATATACTGGTTAAAAGTCAGAACATGTTACACTGACACTAAAAAACAAATAAACACAAAAATCCATGTTTTAGTATAGAGACAGAAGCTATCAATGGGGTGTCAGCTCTCAGTGCTCTGTACTGTATATAAATGATTATGGCCTCTATTATTTCAAATTTTATTCTGGAAACTTACATTCATGTTTAATGCTTCCAATAGTCTCAGTAACTTTAGCTCACTGATTCCAAAGACCATTGATTAAAAAAATATTTATTCAGAACTTACAATGTGTTTATGATATTTTCTTAAACATTCCCCAGCTATACTTTTTGCTAGTTATTAGAGAAATATAAAAAATTAAACACAAACTTTTCCTTTTTCCCTTTTTATTGAGCCTCAGCTAAAACTAAAAGGCAATCATATCCAGAAAAACAGAACTAAATTATTTGCTTTAGGTGGATCATGGATGATATGCTGCATTCAACAAGGGAGCACTAGAAAACTACCTACTGGGGAGAGGTGTTTAAGTGAATACAAAAATGAACACGCTCAGCCCTTTTTTGTTTTCCTTTAATACGGTTTCCTAATATCTCATTTGTTAACGCTAATTCCAGAATTACTTGTGTCAATAAAAACACACAGAGATATTTCATCAAGATAATAACTTCTATTTTCTCTGAATATAACATATACTTTCAGCTGATTGAATCTACAAGAGTTGTGCTAGCTTACAATTCACATTAAGCTTATTCCTTGGCATCATCCTGTGTAAAAGCTGTAACCTATTAAGAGTCTAACGGAATTATAGTGTTTAGGTATAAAAACATCGGTTGCTAGACTCTGGTCTTTATGGTTTGCTAGCATGACTATGACTTATGAAAAACACTAATTAGGGGTACCAAGTTCTCTGAGTTCTTCACAGTTCATTCATTCAACAAATACTTACTAGTTGTTTACAATTTGTCAGGTTTAGGGCTAAGCGCTGGGGACAGAATCGTGAGTAAATACACTCTGTACCTATCACTGCTCTAGTAAAACAGACAATAACAAAAACAAAATCATAAACAAATGTAAAATCGCAACTGTGTCATGTGCTATAAAGAAGGGTATGTGTTACTTTGAGAACCAAAAATAGGGAATGTGACTTAGGGACGTCAGGAAAGCCTTCCCTGAAGAAGTGAGGTTCAAGTTGAAAGCTAAAAGATGAACAGGAGATAAGAGGGAGAAGATGGAAGGGAAAAATATTCCAGAGAAAACAGTTTATGCAAAATACTATGAAGGATGATCAAAAGAAGGCAATTAAAGCTACAGCAATGAGAATGAGAGGGAATACAGTTCAGGTACAGATAGGGACTACATCACAAAAGATCTTGTAGGCTGTCTACAGTAAGGATTTTGATTTTAGCCTAAGAATGGGGAAAGACCCTTAAAGGCTTTATAGCAAAACAGGGGTGTGATCCTATTTACATTTTTTTCTAGCTCATTGAGGTACGCACAATAGACTGGAGAGAGACCAAAGTGGGCTATCGCAGTTGTCCAATAGAGTTTTCTTGGTTATAATGGTACAAGCAACAAGAGGAAGAATCTATTACAGTGAGTAAGGAGTAACACATATAAAGATTACTGTGGCCAGAGGGAAAATCCATTTTTAGGGTATTATCTATTTGACCACTATAGATAAAAGGTTGGTGTCTCATGGGTATATATGGGCCCACACTATTCAGTTTTAGAATATTATTATTAAAATAGTATTGATATTTATTGCATTTGCAATCTTGGGAGGCTTTCTAAAAGCAAAAATGGCAATATAGCGTTAATGATTACATTTCATTATCAATGCCACTCAGGTACCTTTATCATTTCTCTAGTCTATTGTGAGCAACAAATAACATATATTTAGTACCTACTGTAAACAGCGGATTATGCCAGCCTTTCGAGTTGTAAAGAAATATTAGAAATAGTCCTCATCTTCAAAAGGCATATACTCTAGCTAAACAGAAAGGCTTTATCCCCCAAAAGCAAATAAATCACTAGGTCTTCAGCAGCCTACTGCAAGGTAGGTCTCATTTTGCTCCTATTACAAATGGCTTGCTAGTAAGCTTCAAAGCATGCCTGGCTTATTGTATTCATTCTGAAACATTAGAACTTTGAGAAAGGTCTGGCAGCTTTTTGAAATACAAGAGTCAAATAGAGATTGGAACCACCTCTGACTCTGGCCAAGAGAGATTCCAAGAGGATGCATTAGATATAATGCAATAAAAGGAAAGTAGGAAAAGATGACTGTAGAATATACTTCTGAGTAAAACAAATAGGTCACAACTGAATATATACAGAATGTTTCCATTTTTAAAGGTTCAAAACTAGGCAAAACCAAATTACATTATTTAGGAGTACAGAGTAAGTGGGTTAAATATAAAAGAAAATAAATAAAATAATAATTATTTTTATTTATATTTAAACCATAAAAAATCAGGATAGTGGATACTCTTAAGAGGAGGGAAAGGGTTGTTGCCGAGGAAGACACAAGAGGGGCTTCTTGGGTGCAGGCAGTATTCTATTTCTTGACCTGGGTGGTGTTTACACAGGGATTTACCTTTTAATTATTCTTTAAGTTATATATTAAAATACATTATGTGTGTATATTGTGCATACTTCTTTACATATGACATATGTATAACAAAGACGCTTTTTAAAAAGGAGGTGAACATTTATCAAATTCCTACTATTGTCAGATATTATACTAGTCCCTGGAGATATAACAATGAACAAGAGACATAATCCCTGTTCTCGTGATGCTTATTATTTAGGGGAAGGGGCACATAGGAAGCAAAAAATCTTATGCATCATTGCTTAATTAAAACTGTGATAAATGCAACAAAGTACAAGCACAGGGTGTCATGAGATCATAAAGGAGAGTCCTGATTTAGTGGTGGAGGGTTGAACAATAAAGGGAGGAAAGGGTTTCTTGTAGAAGGAACACTTAAGTGGAAACTTGTAGGATGAATGAGAGTTGGATAGGGACACAATGGGCAGAATTTTCTAGGTGAATAGCATATATAAAGGCCTTCAGGCAGGAAAGAACTTAGCATGAAGTGGAAATAAACAGGGCTCAACTTCACGCTTATAACTTTCTTATCCTGCCTTGATAGCAGGGTCAACTGATACAGATACCACCGAATTGAATAAAGCCTAGAATTCTAGAACTGGCTTTTCAGCAATGACTACTTGCCTTTATCATTGAATTTGCACAATAAATATTAAAATCAAGCATATTTTATGAATAATAGCTTATATGTAGAGAACATGCAGATTTCAAACTTTCTTAATTATCTATCTAAACAACTCCTTTTAATTACTTACAAAATAAACTGCTCCAAAACTTCCATGTCCAATTTCATGCAAACCAATAAAAAGTTCTTCTGGATCATCTTTGTAGAACAGATCAGCAATCTCCGGGTCCTTTGGTACCCCTTTAGGCATGATGACCAGTATTGCAAGTACTTTGCTTTTTGATATCCCAGTCACCTTTATTTCTCATTGACAATCTTTTTTTTTTAACAAACCTTCAATACCTGTAGAGAAATAAGGTTTGCCATTAAATTATTTCTAACACATTTTGTTTGGTGGCAATACAAGTATAAATTAATATTTAAAAGCATCTTATTCTCACAATTCAATAATGAAAAGACAAATAACCCAAATAAAAAATGGGCAAAAGATCTGCACAGATATTTCTCTGAAAAAGATACACAAATGGGCACTGGCACATGAAAAGATCCTCCTTATTAGTTATTAGAGAAATGAAAATTAAAACCACAACGAGGTATCATTTCATACTTACTAGGATGGCTATGAACAAAAAGGTCAGATAAATGTTGGTGAGGATGTGGAGAAATCAGAACCCTCTACCACTGCTGGTAGGAATGTAAAATGGCAGAGCCATTTTGGAAACCAGCCTGGCAGTTCATCAAAAGCTTAAATATCAAGTTACCATCTGACCCAGAAATTCCACTCCTAGTTATATATATACACACCCAAAAGAAATGAAAACCTATGTCCACACAAAAACTTGTACACAAATGTTCACAGCAGCATTACTCATAATAGCCAGGAGGTAGAAAGTCCATTAATGGGTTAATGAACAAACAAAATGTGATATATCCATACAATAGAATATTACTCAGCCCTAAAAGGAATGAAGTACTGATATATACTGCAACATGAATGAACCTTATAGACATTATGCTAAATGAAAGAAGCCAATCAGAAAAGACTACATATTTTATGATTCCATTTATATAAAATTTCCAGAATAGGCAAATCTATGGAGACAGAAAGTAGATTACTGGACACCCAGGGCTGGGGGTTTTCGTGGGTAAAGGCTAAAAGGTACAGACTTTCTTTCAGGGTGATGAAAATGTCCTGAAATTGATTGTGGTGATGACTGCATAATTCTGTGATTATTCTAAAAATCATTCAATTGCATACTTTAAATGAGTGAACTATCTATTATGTAAGTTATATTTGAAGATGTTACAAAAATTCATTTTGGTGTAATTAATACTGAAATAATAACATTTGATATTTATTAAGCACCACTATGTACCAGGCAACACTAAAAACCTTACATATATTATCTCCTTTAATCCTGTGACAGCTTTGTTATCTTATTTTTATAGAACAAACTAAGACTTTGAGAGGCAAAACTACTTCCCCATGGCCAGGAAGGCAATTATTTGTCAGAACTACGATTTAAATCCAGATCTAACAGCAAAGCCCATGTCTTGATTGACATACAGTAGTATAGGTAATTAAGCAATTCTTTATTAACCACCGGAAGAAACTGTTATAATTTGGAGGCTAGGATAAGTGTTCACTTAAAGAGGCAAGTTATTCTGCTGCTATACAAAACTGTCTGAATTCAAACTTTCTATTACTGAAAAGACATCATATTGACATGCTTATATACTGATCTGTCATTAGGTACATGCATTTATTTGGTAAAAATCCTTTTTTCTTTATTTGTTGAAAAATATAAAAATGTCACCTTTCATCTATATTTTTCATTGTAAATACCTCTAACTCCCTCCTCAGATAATCATCTATTTATTTCAACATTTAAATTTATCATAGGATAGTTTGTGGTTTTTCCTTGCCCAACCAGATAACTAAGCTAGAAATTTGGTTATTGGCCAAAAAAAATATTTTTCAAAACATGAACCAATAAGTTTAATACTAGAAGAGAATGAGAAGGTAATTAATTAAAGAACTAAAATTGATGGTACTAAGAAGCATTTTTTTCTTGGGACATGACAGCCGTAGGTGACAATATTGGTCAGTCTAGTTAATCCGTTAGCAATGTGTACACCATCAACCTAACTATCCATGCATCCATCCAATTCATTCTTTCATTCACCAAATATTTACGGAATGTTTACTGTTTGCCAGACACTGTACTGGGTGTTGGATAGAGTGGGGTGTGGTCCCTGTCCTTAAAAGGGCTTAGGAGTCAAATGTGGTGACAGACATTAAATTATAATGCCACACATGACAAGATGGTTATAACTGATTGGTATTATGAGGAACAAAACAAATTTTCTTTCTTTCTTTCTTTCTTTTTTTTTTTTTGAGACAGGGTCTCGCTCTATCACCCAGGCTAGAGTGCAGTGGCATCATCATAGCTCACTGCAACCTCAAACTCCTGGGCTCAAGTGATCCTCCTGCCTCAGCCTCCTGAATCACTGGAACTACAGGTACATGCCACCACACCCAGCTAATTTTTCTGTTTTTTGTAGAGATGGGGGTCTCAAACTCCTGGCCTCAAGTGATCCTCCCACTTTGGCCTCCCAAGGTGCTAGGATTACAGGTATGAGCCACTGCACCCAGCCACAATGTTTTTGATATAAGAATATTAAAGGATGACCCAGTCTATTTTTGACTTAGAAGTGAAAAAGCATGCCTCTTTAGGGAAAATAAAAGTAGTTCATTCAATGTGGATGTATGGGAGAACTGAAAGGAGAAAACATAGAGCTTGTTGGTGTTAAGCCAAGCAAAATCACAAGAGGCCTTTTAGATCATATGAAGAAATCTGGACTTTATCCTGAGTTACTGTTATTATTTACAAACAACATAATCATCTATGTAGAAAATTCAATGGAATCTCAAAAAGCTACTAGAACTTATGAGTTTATTAAAGTTATAAAATATAAGATCAACACATAAGACTCAATTCTATTTCTATATATGAATAAATGAAAATCAAATTTAAAAAATATCAGTTACAGTAGCACCAAACATATGAAACACTTAGAGATAAATCTGACAAAGGATGTGTAAGACCTGTACACTGAAAACTATATTATAAAAATGAAATAAATTAAAAACATAGTAAAGGTACATATTGTGTTTATAGATCAAAAGACTCAACATTTTTGTTTAGAAATAGAAATTGAGAAGATGATTATAAAATTCATATGAAAATGCAAAGGACCTAGAATAACCAAAACAGCTTTGAAAAAGGAAGACAAAGTTGGAGGGCTAACAAACTAATTTTAAGCTTTATTATGAAGCCACAGTTATCAAGACAGTGTGATACTGGTGTACAGATAGACAAATAGATCAATGCAACAGAATAGGAAGTCCAGAAGTAGATCTACACATTTATGGATAACTGAGTTTTGAAAAAAGTACAAAGGCAATTTGGTGGAAAAAGTATAGTCTTCAACGAATGGTGCTGACACAACTGCATACATACATGCAAGAAAAAAGATCTTTGGTCTATACTGACACCCTATATAAAAATTAACTCCAAATGGATTATAAAACAAAATAAAATTTACAATGATAAATCTTCTAGAAGAAAACAGGAGAAAATCTTTGTGACTTTGGGTTAGGAAAAAATGCCTTAGATACAAAAGCACAGTTCATACAAAGAAAAACTGATAAATTATACTTTATTCAAATTAAAAATGTCTGCTTTTTGAAAGACATTTAAGAGAATGAAAAGACAAGCAGCATACTGGGAGAGAATCTTTGCAAAATATATCTCATAATGGTCTTGTATCCAGAAATTATAAAGAATCCTCAAAGGTCAATAATAAGAAAATGACACAATTTTAAAAACAGGCAAAAGATTTGAATAGGCACTTCATCAAGGAAGATATATGAATGACAAAAGAACGATGCTTACTATGAATACTCATTAGGGAGATGCAAATTAAAACCATAATGAGATACTACTACATACCTATTAGAATGGCTAACATTAAAAAGACTGACCATACCAGGTGTTGGCCAGGAGATGAGTGACTGTATCTTTCACACACTGTTGGTGGGAATGCAAAATGGTACAAACACATTGGAAAAAGTTTGGCAGTGTCTTCAAAAGTTAAACATACACCTACCATATGATGTAGTCATTCCACTCCTATTTACCCAAGAAAAATGAAAGCGTGTGTCAATACAAAGCTCTGTGCAAAAATGTTCATAGCAGCTTTATTTTTAATAGCTTAGACTGGAAACAACCCAAATGTCCATCAACAAAAGAACAGACAAACAATCTGTGGTACATGCAGACAATGGAATGTAACTCACCAATAAAATGAACTATTGACACATGCTACAACATGGATGAATCTCAAAATAATTATGCTGAGTTAAAGAAGTCAGACAAAAAGGAGTATATACTTTATGATTTCATTTATAAAGAATTCTAGAAAATGCAAACTCATCTAAAGTGACAGAAAGCATATCAGTGGTAACCTGGGGACAGAGTAGGGGTAAAAAGGGGTGAGTGGGAGGAATTAAAAAGGGACACAAGAAAGCTTTTGGGAGTGATGGACATGTTTATTACTGCCACCATGATGATGGTTTCACAGATATATTTGCTGGTTAAAACATTATGTTCTTTAAATATGTCCAGATTATTGTCTATGAGTTATACATCAATAAGGTAGTTTTAGAAAGATACAATATACAAAATTGAAAGGCAAATAAAGTAGGGCAAATTCTTGCAAAATATGTGCCAGTTAAAAGCTATTCTTAATATCAAAGAAGTGAACACATACACACACATAAACCCACACACAAACTCAAAGAGGTAAATAGGAAATTCAAAAGTGAAATAGCAGTGGCCGTTGGATATGAAACGTACGTAAATTCACTAGTGATCAAAGAAGTAAAAAATAACAGTATACACCTCATTTCACCTACCAAATAGGCAAAATAATAGAAAAAAGATAACATTTTTTGAGCAAGGACTTAAGGAAATTGTCATTTTCATACACTACTGGAAGAGCAGAATGGGTATGTTCTTTGACCCAGTCATACCCTTCTGGGAATTCATACAAGGGAGTTTCTTTTTTGTTTGTTTTGTTTTAGCGAAAGAGGTGAGGCATAAGTACGTAGCACACAGAAGGAATATGACAGCGAAGACGGGAAACATCTGAAGTAGGTGCTGGTTTCAGGTGACTTTTTATTTCTTTCTTTTTGCTTATCTGTATTTTCTAAAATGTTTTGCAAAGCCTGTTACTTCTGTAATTAGAGGAAAAGTGATGTAAAACCTTTTATGCAATTTCAAAATCTAATTATAAAGTACTATAACAAAAAAATGCTAACATATATATATATTTCCAGAAAATAGATAAAAGGAATCAAGAAACTTTAAGTAAGCTCATTTCTTTTAACCAAATAATTCTCAAAATTGTAAGCTATAACTGAGAATAATGAAAATCTATAAGGAAATAATTTGAAACTCAAAAATTGTTATATAAATATTTTATCCCAATTTTATTCATTCATATTTTTATTTTCCCTTTTATTTTTCTTACAAAAATAACAACTCATCATAGAAAAACCAGAAAATGCTATCTGTTCTCATTTTTTAGGAAAAAGCTAAGTCATAGATCTATGGACAATACCTTTTTGTGTGTGGCACAAAATATATTGCATTGCTCAGATTCATTTTAGCAGCAATCTTTAGTTTTCCTCTTTCATAACTTCAGTCTTTTCAATTTATGGTGCACCTAAGGAAAAAGAAGAGTAAAACATATAATTATAGGATCAAAATTAAAGAAATAATAGTTGCTAACATGGTAGTTTTAAATATTTGTAAACGTAATACTACAAAGTTAAAATTTAATCTTTATCTGTTTGCGGATGACAAATTTAAAACGTAAGATATTCACAACAAAGACACACGCTACTTTTTCACAAGCAATACCTAGGAAACAAATATGTCATTAGATTTCAGAATCTACGTTGAGGCTTCCACTGGTTTGTGTCCAGGGTAACTCAATAGAGACTACCAGTAGATAGGACTAATCTGACAGTATGTAATAATGCTACTGATTCTCTGTCAGTAAGGCTTATATTTTGAATTGCTTTTCCAATAGGCATGATGATTTACACTGATTCATCTACCTTCCCTTTCCCAGGCTCTCCTATAACTAACTTCTCACATTTTTGGAATAATTATTATTTTTTAATTATCTATTAAAGAAGTACATGTCCAATATAGAAAATCTGGAAAATATATATTATGAAAAAAATCCATAATCCTAGCTGGGCAAAATTCCATAAACAATTTACCATACTTTTCTCCATCCATGCACTTATTTATTTCTTCATGCCCATATTTCTTTTGTTACGCAGCTAAGATTTTATATTAATACATACAATTCCATAGTCCACCTTCTTTATCTAACTATATTGCAAGCATTTTGCCATGTCACCAATCGCTGTTCACAATGACTTAATGTCTGTCTTACAGAAGAAGCACAATTCATTCACAAACATTTCTCCACAATTGGAAACCAAGGCTGTATTCAACCTTTTGTTGAAATATTAATATCAAAAATTGTGTCTTGGGCCAGGCCTGGTGGCTCACGCCTGTAATCCTAGCACTCTGGGAGGCCAAGGTGGGCGGATTGCTCAAGGTCAGGAGTTCGAAACCAGCAAGAGTGAGACCCCATCTCTACTAAAAATAGAAAGAAATTAATTGGCCAACTAAAAATATATAGAAAAAATTAGCTGGGCATGGTGGCACATGCCTGTAGTCCCAGCTACTCGGGAGGCTGAGGCAGAAGGATTGCTTGAGCCCAGGAGTTTGAGG